>CAKAOH010013929.1:309-27390 GCA_916701665.1 Sebastiscus tertius | reverse complement strand
AAAAGTTAGACCCAAACTTAATATCAACTTTTATTAAACGTATTGTGTTAAAATCTGAAAAAAAATGTTAAAAAAAAAATAAAAAAAAGTTAGACCCAAACTTAATATCAACTTTTATTAAACGTATTGTGTTAAAATGTGAAAGAAATGTTAAAAAAATAAATAAAAAAAAGTTAGACCCAAACTTAATATCAACTTTTATTAAACGTATTGTGTTACAATGTGAAAAAAAGTAAAAAACAAAAAAAAGTTAGAGTCAAACTTAATATCAACTTTTATTAAACGTATTGTGTTAAAATCTGAAAAAAGTAAAAAAAAAAAAAGTTAGACCCAAACTTAATATCAACTTTTATTAAACGTATTGTGTTAAAATGTGAAAAAAAAATGTTAAAAAATAAATTAAAAAAAAGTTAGACCCAAACTTAATATCAATTTTTGAGAATAAATAAATAAAAATGTGACGTTCCCTCCTCGTCATCAAGGGGGCGACACTGAGCCCCAAATGTAACCTATTTAAACTGGAGGCTCCAGTTTCCTCAGTCCTTTCACCAGCAGTCAAGAGGAAGAGATGTCTTCTTCAACTCTTACTATTATAACGCTAAACAACCTCAGCGGTTCCATCATATTTACCGACCATGTATGCTGTAAGTATATTACATGTATGTATATATCACTGTTAAGTTAAACCAAAGTAACGGAGCGTTTAGTTTTAGTTGTAAAACATCAATCTGTGAACACGTGTAACTAAATTAGCTGCTGCCATTTTGTGTCTCCCGTCTGAAGCTGTTTCATATAATTTAACAAACGTACCGGCGTTGCAAACGTTAAATTAGTGGGTTAAGTGACCTTATAGTATGCCAAAACTACTGTCCTCAGGATTATAAGTAGTTTTGGAACAAATTCAACCAAGTATAGGCCTATAAAAGCTAACGTTAGCAGAGCAGCGGAAACGCCTCGTTGCTACCATGCCAATGCTAACTCTACTTCTATAGCTAACGCTGCTAAATGTGCATCATCTTAACATTACACGGTTTGATTCACTTCAGTTGACCAACAACGTGTTATGTTAACTTACAGAGTTGGTTACCATAAAATACTCTTAGACTAACGTTAACTCAGCTTAAATAACAGCTGGCTAATCCTGTGTAACGTACAAGCATGTAGAAACGTTTTCACTGAACCGGTAACGTTAGTTCAGGGGTCTTCAAGCAACCTGCAGCTCTTCAGCACCTCTCCAGTGGCTCCCTGTGGAGTTATAAAACTATTAGTTAAAATGAATAATGGTGTTTTTGTTTACATTTTAACTTTTTATTTATCATTGTTGTAGGTCTATGGTACGACAGAGTATTAGGGCCACATTGAGGGAAAAAATAAATAAATCTTGAGATTTTGAGAATAAAGGTCATAATATTATGAGAATAAGTCATATGGGAATAAAATTCATAATATGAGAATAAGTCATATGGGAATAAAATTCATAATATGGAAATAAAGTAATGTGAGAAAAGTCATGAGAATTGTCATTATGAGAATAAAAGTCGTATTATGAGAATAAAGTCTTATCAGTATATATGTATAGTAGTAATTAATTTATTATCTTTTTCTCTTGTAAAGTTATGACTTTATTATCATATTATTCCGACTTTATTATCGTAATATTATAACTTTTTTTTTTTTTTCTCGGAAAGTTGTAATTTTATTCACGAAATCTGTTTTGCGGCTCCAGGCATTTTTTTTTTTTTTTTTGCCTAAAATGGCTCCTTTGAATAGTAAAGGTTGCCGACCCCTGCGTTAGTTAAAAATCTTAGTGTGTGTCTATATAATGTAACTTTAACATTAATATGCAGCATGTCGAGTTAAAAGGTGGCGTTACATAAGTACTATCCGTTTGTCCTACATATTTGAGATTCTCGATTTTTCTAGGTGATCTTTATGTAAGGTATATGCCTTTTTATGTAAAGTGTACAGTATTGACAAATTTGATAAACAGAAGCTGCTTTATCTTGGCAGTACTGGCAAATAACTCCTTATGCTCTCTTTTTTTTTTTTTTCTCTAGCGGATCATATGTCATTTGGTGGACACCTGTATGAGGCAGATGGAGGATGATGGCTGTGTTTGAGCTTCAGCGACTCGTCCCAGTGGCTACTGTGCTGCTGCTGCAACACCACAATCTGCCATGGCAGTATAATTACCTGAGAAAATGGGTCTGAGAGAGGAGCTCCAGCGAGAGGCAGGCTACCATCTGCATCAAGTCAGGTGTGAAAATGTATGTAAAGATGTGTTGACTTTGTGGAGATGCATGCTACTGTTTTACTGAAAGCCTTTTTAGCCTGATCACACGGTGCATCTTTGACAGCCTGGGCTCTCTGGTGTGAGATAACCTGGGTTTTAATATTTCAGATGCAATATTAAATGTCCCTGCGCTTTCTGCTCGCCTCTATTCCATGGCGTCTCGGATTGAATCAGGGAGGATAGATCAAAAATGTCTAATTTGTAGCTCATTAATCATCTCAACTATCTGTGCGTATACTACAGACACTATTCTGTAATCCACAAGAAGCTGAATGTAATGGGGTTTCTCCTTTTTCCAGTCTCTAGGTTTAAGCTTTTGGAGATGAAACCAGAGGGAAGATGTTGCAGCTGCTCCAACAGACACTCGAGCAGTCCTGGTCGGAAGTGATGCTTTCCAGGTGAGCACTTGTGATGTCTTCAATTTGCATCCACTGATAGACCTAAAGCAGACTTCTTTGGCTTCTGGGTTTGCATAGAGATGCTAAAATGAGCGTTCCTCGTGATTTCTGACTGCTACACTCCAAAGCAGCACGGATTGAATTGAGGAATACATGCAATACAAAATACAAGTGAATGTTTTAGTATGACTCTGGATATTTTTTTTTAAACTTTGTTATTAAGTCTTGAAGTGGATGTCCACACACTGCTCTTGCATTCAAGACAGTAGACATTAACAGAATCAGCACACCAAACTTAATGTTTTTCCCTGGAAATGTCTGGCCAAAACCTTGTAGTCATTTGTTGTCTCTGGGCTATGTTTGGTTTGCACTGTTTATAAAATTCTTTATTGTGTTTAATATTTAGCGGGCAGCTTATAAAAGTATTTTGCCTTAATTGCTGTCTTATTTATCTGGAGGCACAAATACTGGTTGCAGGATGACTCTTTGACATTTGTGTGTAGTGTTGCGTCTTAATGTTTTTCATTTTCTTGCAGGTAGTGACTGCAAACACCTGACTGAGATCAGAGCTGTGGAGCATTTTTATCCTTTTCCCCATGATGCCAAACAGACATGCACTTAAATGTTCGTCATATTTAGTTTGCTATATCTGATCACCGGGAGTTTGCATTTGTCTTGCACGTAATACATCCAGGCAGTGTGAATCAGCATGCAATGTGTAAAAAAATGACACCATTTTGTCTTGAAGGTTTATTATAAAAGTAAGATTAAGGACCATTTAAACAATGAATGCACATGTCTGGTTACTGAACATCGCTAATTCATGTTTGATGTAATTTGCTGTTTTGTTTTTAAGTCTGTCTGTCTGTTCATTTATGTGAAACAGTTTATGTTGTCGTCTTGGCGAGGAGACTCTTGAAAAAGATTTTGAATCTCTGGGGAAATAAAATAAGTTACAAAACTATTCACCTCTGAAGCATTTTTGTAAGTTTAAAGTTTTAAATGTTGATGTTTAACCCTGTAATTGATACAATAGTTGTATGAAGTTGCAGGAAACTGAAGTTATTCATATATGGATGCAAACTATTTTCAGCTTCTCTGTACTTAAGCTTGAAGCCAATACAATAAATACTGCATAGTCTAGTAATGTCTTCAAGCAGTGGAATACTGAACTGCTGCCTTTGGTAGATTTATTAAATGTGCACAATTTGGGCAAGTTTTAAATAGCCTCCAAGGATGTGTACATAATTTGCAAATAGTACAAAAGTAGCAGACTAGAGCAATATGGGTCAAATTGAAGAATCCTCCAGAGGATTCATTTAAGCCAAATAAATAAACCCAGGTGAGCTGTAGGAGAAACCTGCAATGGATGTTGGATGGTTTCTGTGGTTCTACAATTTTAAGTAGATGTAGAGGTGCTCTTGTTATTTTAGAAAATTAGATTTAAAAACTTCTTTCTATTGAAACCTTTATTGCATAAGTCAGTCAAATGTAAAACGATTTAAAAGTACAGTGAAGACGGGCAAATACGAGGACACCTTAAACACAAACATAGGAAGAATTACAGCAATGGCGCCGGTATTAAAAATGTCAACGCAAGTTCAGGCGGAATTTGTCATCCCGAGTCAACCCAAGTTGCTGTTTTGAAGAACACATTTCAAAAAAGTAAAATTACAAAACATCTAGAAAAAAAACATCCTCAGCACATATAAAGTTAGCAGAGAGCTATTACCTGTCACATCCTTCCTCTTAAATGTTTATCCTCTAAACATAAATCCCATACCTCTGGATATACTTGTGTCAATACATTAAAAAATAATTCAATGCTAAGAACCAGAGTTCATAAATGCATCTTTTGCTTCATAAAATGTCCTCTATCTCTGGATAGAACGACTAATGAGGAAGAGACGGTGTAAAACCTAGTATGTCAATGCCCCCTTCTTCTTGTCTCCTACAAAACAAGCAGATGGAACAACCTCTCCCTGTAAAACACAACCTTTGCTCGACCTCATCATCCAGTGTGTTTTGGGACCTGCTGTAAGGAAATCAGGAGAGCATTCCAAGGTCCAACCAAGGCCTGGTCTGAGAGGGACCCCCCCCCTGCTTGAATTAAAAGGTGGAGGTATCGGCCTTGGGAGGGTCAGAAACTATTCGTCAGTCTTTTCATCGCCTTGGTAATGTCGGTATTCTGGTTTGAGCTCCCAGGTATTCTTGTGTGTTCCCTTCACGTTGTAGATGCCAATATCACGCAAGATTTCCTTCAAGTAAATCTGGTAGGAGAAAAAGACCAAATGTGAGAAAAGAAGAATATAATGCTCTCAAAGCTATAAAAACTGCACATACAATCAACAATTCTCACTGCACCAACATTTCAAATACCTGAGCTTTAATTATTTTCTAATATCTGACAGTAAAACCGGCACATTTACTGTAGCTGTACTCTGCTATGGAGGAATATTGATCAAGCCTAGAGCCGACAAACAACCCCATGGCCTGACTGAGTCTAAATGACCCACATTTAATTGGTTTTTCTGTGAGTAAAAAGCACTGAAGTCAGTCAGTATAAACAGAGTGCCCTCTAGTCTTACCACAGGCTGTTTGGTGATATCCACCAGGTCTTTGATGTTGTAGTACTGGTGCTTCTCAAAAGCAGAGAACAACATGTCCAACACCTGCTGTTTGTCTGCTCTCGCTCTCTTGCCCTCCTCCTTCTTTTTCCGGTCATACTCGAGCTGCAGCAAACAGTAAAAACAGACAAGAGGTCAGGAAACACATACAGGCTTATATACTCATACCAGTGCAGGCTGCACGTTGTATGAAATGTGCCAAAGAAAAACTGAGTAGATTAATGAAACAATTGAATCCTTGTGTAGCATTTCTTTCTTACATTGTACGTATGATTGGCCACAGGTTTGTAGTTGCTGGTGACGGCTTTGTCCAGCTGCTGGGACAGCCTGACGGGCTTGGACAACTCTTCAATTTGTAACCTGGTGAGACAATAACAATTACTTTACTTGTCAAGTACAATACATGACATACACTGTGTACACTGAGTCACCTGTCGCCAAATAGAACACCTGTAGGATGTAATGCAATGTAATATAATAGCTCTGCAATTAAAGCTATGCTACTTATGTGATTATAGCATCTTGAATTATTTAAATGATCAATTGGTTGGTTCTAAGTGTATATTTATAATCATACATCTATTCCAAGTCATCCACCCAGTTTATCTATAATATGTAGACATAATTAAGATTTAACATACAACACACATGAAACAATGACATTAAGATGTCCACATACAGTTCAACACATACACAATAATGTAGACTTAATAATAATCTACGTTCATGCATCTAATTTTTATAATTGCAATTGGAAATGCAGGTTCAGGTTATGAGCATACTAATTTGTGTGTGTGTACACCATTTCAGAAATCCTCACCTCTTGAGCCTCATGTAGCTTTCACTAACAGCAGGTCTGCACTCTGCTCTCTGCACCACCACTCCATCCAAGGCTATTTTATCTGGAAGAGTGGAAAGTTCATTAAGACCTCAAGGAAGGGTGAGCAGTCCCATGTGTGTAAGAGTGAAGGGATGACACTGAATGGGAATGCGTTTGAAGAAAAAAAAATAAAAAATACACTCCAGAAACAGTTTGTTTTTGCTATTTATATGAATCTAATTCAGGTCAGACTCTCTCTTAAAGTTGAAAGAAAGATGTCCGAGCAATCAGGGGTCAGTTTCCGAAACACCACAACTTTGCTTGAATCACTCAGATACAGTAACTGCACTCATTATAATGTGACCACAACAAACCACCATGGCCTGGTACACACATGCACACCTAATATCTCTCTCTCTCTCTCTCTCTCTCTCTCCGCTATAACTGTCATTCATCCCACAGTTAATTCTAATAAAGTCTATGCATTTCTCTTTGCTCTGCCAAAAAGTCTCCTATTTCAGTATCCCCTTTTCTATAAATTCTTTATATATAAAATCATGAAACCACTTTTTTCCAAGGCTATTTCCAAATCAGCCACGTTGGCTGGCTACTGACTCAGAATGGAGGTCACACTGTACCGTCCAAGTCCTTAAAGTTATCTACACAAGTCATCCACGGTGCACCACGGCTTACTGACTGAATGTGAAACGTTTATGCCAGGGCAAGGGTTTATGCCAAATTACAATGTTCTATGCTGTAAATAAGTATTCAATCAGCATTATGGCCAATAACTAAACAACATACATGCTATTGTACATTTGTATACCTAATGAGTGTAGGGGCAAGTAATGACCAAGACAGTTTGTCTCATATACAACAGCTGCCCTAATTGAGTTTAAATACACTGAGCAGGTAAAAGAAGAAAAACAATCCCCTATTCATGAACAATGTATCATTGAAAGCCACTAAATCACATCACATCACAGAGCTATGACTTATTTACATGTAGTTTTGAAGGAAGCTTGCTAACGTAGTTAGTGTAGATCTAAACTAAGATTTAGAAACAGTCAGATATTAATTCTCTTTGCGAACACAACATCACACAACTGGACTGGCATCACAACCACCACCATGAGCAGGTAGCACTCTGCTCCAGCCTCCAGTGTCGACCAGTCTGAGTAAAGACTCTCTCTTCCATCCTCCAGTCAAAATGGTGCAAACCGAGTGCAGACGCTTCATATGAATTGTACGATTATGCTCAAAAAAGAGAAGCTTCAGGTCAAAACTGGGCTCTACATGAGGACAATGTTGTCTACAGTTTTGGTACCAATACATGCATCTTCCAAAGCATGTATACTGTATGTGATTTGTGAGACTACAAACGCCATTTATTGATAAAAATTAGCAGACACTCAGTGTGTCTGATTCCCAGTGGTGCAACTTTGTCACTCGCTGGCGAAACGGAAGACTCACCTGGACCTGCCCCCGCCCCCGAAACTGAGCTGCTGCCATCAGATCTTTCTTCTGACTGGCCTACAGGAAGGGAGGGAGGGATGGTAAACATGAAAATACAGGGGATGGGAGACGGAGGGAGGAGGGGGGTCGAACAACAAGAACCACACCCAGGGTTTTAGTCTCGCACACCAACACGTTTAAATCACACAGAGCTTCTCGGCGTAATCTCTGATGAGTACACACGCGTGTGCATGAGCAAAGCAAGCATGCCCTCACAAAAAGCGAGCACAGATAGATAACCCGTCCCACCACAAATACACATCCACCACAGGGCTGCACAAACACTCAACTTGAACACATTTTCACATGAAAACTGTATGTTACCAAAGCATTTCTCCAGTTGAAAAGGTAAATATTAACCCTTCACTGCAATTTGAAAAAACGCAGCAGTAATTACATCTCTGTCCTTTTTCTCTTTTCTGTTAATCTACTGAATTTCATACGTTGTGTTGCCTTGTTGTGTCCGAGTTTTTTAAGCAACTGCCTTATTGGCCAGGTCTCAGTTGAAAATGAAGTTTTATATCAAGTCATATTTACAAAAAAAAATACCATTACACCAACTGTGCAACCCTAAAACACACACACATTTAGACATATAATCTGCTGTTCCAAAGAAAGCACAGTAGCACAAGCTCACCAGCACCCGCAGCAACAAAACACCTACATTACATTCAGAGGGCAGACAAGGCCGGTGAAATTCAAACCAAACCAAAGAAACCCATGCACAAATTAAATCACCTCCAAATTCAGCGATGATGTGTGTTGATATTGATCTATTCTATGTTAAATTAACTCCAAATGGGGCCCATTGTGCCTGATCATATACCCAATCTGCTGAGATGATCAAACCACAAACAAATGACTGACAGAAGATCAAACACTGAAATTCCCAGAGACAAAACACAGATCAGACTGGACCAGCTCTCTTCTGTTTTCCATCGAGTGTTCACTTGTCCACTATGAGCAATACATTTCTTATATGTACTCTGTTAGGACTGCGGACAACCTCACACTCTTGGAAAAGTCTGTTGAGAGTTCACAACACACAGAGACAAGCAGTGGCAGGCAAGGGAAAGACTGAGTATCAAGACAGCAAGCTGTACAAAGAGCAGCGGGATCCTCCACCACCTGATCACACAGAACTTACCTCTGAGATTTCACATCACAGAAAACTAAACGTGTGAATTGTCACGGGCGTCTCATCTCGCAGCACTCAAAGCAAACACTCGGCATCCTCCAGCTGGGCTCACACAATGAAAACAGAAGCTCACCTGATGAAGTCTCTGTGAAGACCGCCAACGTCTGACCTCCCACTGACTGCATGGTGAACGGGTGGTCGCGAGGCGCAGACACCGTCTTATCTTCGATACCCTCAATCACAGTCAGCTCTTCGTTCAAAGTGAAAGACACCTGTAAAGAGCAGCGTCATCCACAGTTAATCTTCTCAGCCCCGTTCCACAGCAGTATAATAGGACATGCACTTGGTCAATTCTCAACACTTATTAACATATTTGTAAAATCATCAGTCCAGAGTTTATTTACTGAAGAAAATGTCAAGAGAAGAATTGTGAGAATCTGATAGTGGATTGCAAACAGTTATCAATAAAATGCAGTATGAAAAAACACACTTAGCTGGCTTTGACTGACTACATAAAGAAATCTCACAAACAAAACATGAGACACTGTTTAAATTAACTTTTGCTACCTATCGTAAATCATTTCTTTAAAAAATAATGATCTCAGAGTTACAAAAAGGCCTTGAAAAAAGTTTAGAATTAGCACTATTTCTACATTTAAATATGCATAATTCAACTCTCACATGCACTGAAATGAAAAGGTAGGTTGTGTTACCCATTACACTCATGAGATGGTATTTAGCCTTTATGAATTAATTCATATTTCCCCAATACGAACTATGGTGGATAACTACTATGTATGACATGTGTACTATATCATAAGGATGGCTATCATCATCATCATGGCATTGTATGTGGCAGATGTCCATTACCAGGATGCATTGTACTTACCTCTGCTTTTCCTTGGTTTCCTTTCCTTGGAGATAAAAAATGATGAGTAAAATTAGAATGCAGTTATTGGCAGGAATAACAGAATATCACATTAACAGTATAACAAAAAAACACTGCTTGTATAACCATCTAATACACCACTCAATTTTCTCTCTTCCCTTTCCCAATGTATAGTCCCATGTTGTGCACTGACTACATCACTTGATTTAAACTCAGAGACACACATCAACTATTTAAAACCTTCTAGGCTGGTTTTTGCTATTATATTGCTGCTTAATTGTTTCACATACTTGCATATTCGGAGTTTCCCCACCTCGCCTCTGCCAGTCGCTTTTGCCCATTGCTGAGAGAGGTATTTGGGCACCTGCATGAAGAAACATGGGTATGTTTTAATGCTTTCACACTTTGACATATGGGCCCCAAATGTAGGAGCTATCATTTTTTATATCACCACCACAATGTAAAACACAATGTAAACAGGAACTCCTCTTTACCATCATCGTTTAGCAACTTCTTTAAATCTAATTCTCAAATTCATTCACATAATACTAGACAGGTTAATCATCTTCACCTGCCTTTTTACAAAACAAAACATGGCCAGTACTCCCTCAGATATCGTGGTGTACAAATATGGATCACCAAAATACATGTTATCAAGAGCTTGTTATCCTTAGAACATTTTAAAAGGAAATTATCAGATGATGTCTAATTATCTTTTGATATGTTTATATATATTTTCTTTTCTTCTGTACTTTTTTTGTATGTATTTCATTGTTTTTATTGGATTGTTTTCCACTGGTTGGTTAGGGTTTTTCTGCACATTTTGTGTACTTCTTGTTGTTGTTTAACTTTTGTTATATTTTTAAAATTATGTTAGTTTAGGTCTTATTGTTTTTTTTCCCTGGGGTTGGAGGGAGGTCCTTTGTATATAAGCCTGTGGCCTCTTGACCTCTCCTGACACATTTCTTGTTTTTTGTTTTTCATTGACTGGATTTTGTGCAGTTTTATATATGTGCAAATAAAAAAATAAAAAAGAGCTTTAAAATGATATATTACATGAATAACAACACAACAACATTTCTTTCTCATTTATATCTTAAAACATGTCTTTAAAATACTCAGGTAATGCATAATTATCTCAAAACTTTACTTAAGTATAAAACTTGTTTTTTCTTCATTGACTGGATTTTGTGCACCTTTATACATGTGCTAATAAATAAATTAAAAGAAAAACAAAGAACTACAACGAGCTACTGAACTGAGCCCAGTGATGGTTGTGTTATGTGTCTGGAGCCATACTCATTCACATTACTGCAGACTATATTAATACTCTGCCACCATGACAACAAACAGCAGCTACTCTAACAGCTCCATGTTAGGCTGTTGCAGACCGCTATTAGTGATCTGCAAACCGGTATTCCTCTGACCACATGTTGTTTACGTTGGTCGTAACGTATAGTCAAACTATCTCTAGTCAAACCAACATGTTATGTCGTGTTGGGCGTAAAAATACTCTCATGATGAGGAGTTGTGAGCAGTTTAATGTAGCTAGCTAGCGGTTAATGGACTTAGCAACAACGTTAGCAACAACGACTCCATTCGATCTTAGCGGTTGTTGCTAAGCTACAGTAGCTTCAGCTGCGTTTAAGTTAATAAATGATCCTATATCTCAATAAACTAGCGTTTTTAAAAAGGTTGTATACACACCTTTACAAGCCACACACCCGTGTTCTGCTTGGCACCAGTTAAATCCACTTCTCCTTTCTCTGACATGTTTTAAAATGATGCTTCTCTGATAGCTTAATGCAACCAAACCACGCATGCGCAGAAGAAAGACCACAGTATGGTGGCTCTGAAGGTCCATATCGGTGTGTGTACATCCTTCGCTTTCGATAGATCGATAGATCGATAGTAACTTTATTGATCCCTAGGGAAATTCAAGTTTCTGCTGTGCAAATGTATGTGCAGGATCTGAATGTCAGATTTTGTTTTCAGACACAATTTTTTTTATTGCTTTCATTAATTTGACTGGGTATCAAAATATTCTGATTTGTCTTTTTTTTATTTTAGTTTTATTTATTTATTTTATTTTTATTTTTTTCTAAAGATAGATAGATAGTAACTTTATTGATCCCGAGGGAAATTCAAGTTTTCAGCATCACAGTTCCATAGTGCAAAAACATGTTAGTAAAAAGGCAGTAAAAAAGTTAATAGTGCAAAAAAAAATATACCAGACATAAAAATACAAGGAGATGAAGAAAACTGCTAAAACTGAATATAGTGCAGCGTAACAGCTGTGATACAGGACTATTAAAAAAGAGAATATAGTGCAGAAGAGACTGTTAAAAATTAGTGTAGTGCAGGGTAACTCCAGTAGCTTAGTCTATGAAAGTGCACTGTGTGCATTATTAGGGACAAAGGATTTCCCGAGTCTGTCTGTGGAGCACTTGGGGAGCAGCAGCCTGCCGCTAAACGAGCTCCTCTGTTTGGTGATGACAGCGTGCAGAGGATGGCTGGTGTTGTCCAGTATGGCCAGCAGTCGGTTGAGTGTTCTTTCCTCTGCCACCGTCACCAGAGAGTCAAGCTCCATGCCGCTTTTGACTAATATGCACAATATATCCCTCAAATGTTCATAAATAACAATGTATGGTTAAGAATGTAACGTATAAAAAGGTTTAAATAACAAAGTTTCATGAACTTACTTTTTTTTGTTTATTGGACACATGGAAGCAAAGCTACAAGGGAGTGCACGCAGCATAACAATGCATTTTACAGCAATCCGTACAAAAAGATTTTTCACAAAAACAATCACTGTATATCAATGTAGGAAAAATATGTCATTTATTTGAATGTTTCCTCCAATATCATCAGCCTTAATACAGTGTATACTGGAAAAAATACAAGCTCGCTGCAGTTTGAAACATTTGCTGCAGCATTGACCCCAGTCAGTGACATGAACTCCCATAAATAGTCATGTCATGTCTTTGTAGACTGTTTGGTTACATTATATTCTCCATTTGTGTAACACATGAGTATCCATACAAACATATTGTACAAAAACCTGAATGCAAACTTCACTAGCTAGACTGTAACTGGAGGTCTGCCTGTTTAAACATGTTTCTTACAATTTGTTACAAGAACATTCGATCCCTGCTGTGGGAGAATCGTGTGTTCAGTTCCTGAGATTTCTTCAGCAGCCGCTGCTTCTGCGCTTCATCAAAGCGATTCACCTGCAGGTCTTCGTCCCGATCGAATGGTCTCCTCTCCACTGGTTTGTCCACCTTCTCCTTTGCTTTTTCCTTCATCTTCTTTGTGTGCATGCTCACCAGAGACTCAGCACGTTTAGACTCCTGATATCAGAGAGAAATTTTAGTCCTGAGTTTAATGTGAACAGATGTACATTACATATCTGGCATTATTTCAGATAATACCACTTACGTTATACTTGGACACTTTGTCAGCCATTTCCACGTCCTTCTGGGGTAGTTGTGGGACATCCTCTTCCTCCGCTAGACCCTTCTGCTTTCTCTCAAGGCGTTCCTATTGGTCAAGAATAGACCCATGAAATACAGGCAAGTAATAAATAAGCTACAAGATGTTTAAACCAATGATAAGTATAAAGATACGTTATTTTTCATTTAATACCTCGATCTTGCGCTCCCTGTCTGCTGGTGTATCCGTCCAAATGGAGCGATCCTTGTTCGCTGGACCCGACCTCTTTTTGAAGGTTCGAGCCCCCAAGCCAATGTGCTGCAGTTCTGGTGGGAGCTCTGTCATCCATGTTTCTCTGGCAACCACCTCAGGAGTGTCCTGTTTACCAAGAAATACACACAGGAACAAATTCAGACAGCAGAGGAGGAAAAAGAAACAGGACACCATGTTATTACATTTTTTTTTCCTGTTGAGAGGTCATTCTGTAGGCATGTACTGAATACTTTGAACAGTGTACGCAGATAAAACCGGAGAGGGAATGAGGACTCACATCTCCTGTCAGCTTCTCTTTCATTTTTCGTGCTCTGCGCTCAAAGTCCAGCGCCACAGGGTTCTCAACAGGCCCTGTGGACGGCATTGGTCCGATCACATCCTCATCGTCTCCCTCGCTGCTGGAGGACTCGGCCTGGTAGCCAGGGGGCAGGGCAGGCCCTGGGAAATCCTCTCCATCTTCACCATCATCATCATCGTTTTCATATGCTGCTCTGCGAAACCCAGGAGGCAAAGCTGGTCCCAGCACAGGTGGCCTGGGGGAACACAATGAAGTTTCAGCTTCCAACAATTACCTATTTATCCACAACACAAATAATTCATTTGCTCACCTTTCTGGTGAACTCTGTTGTTTCTTGAAACCTGGTGGTAGGGCTGGTCCAAAGAAACCATCATCATCTTTTTCTTGTACCTTTGTGTTCTCCACCCTGTTCAAAAGACACTTGTTACCGTTTTGTTTGCTGAGGGATATAAACTGGGAAAAAAAAGTTCGGAAACTTGTGTTTGGTCGATTATTCCTCTGTTGTTACAATGCTAATTGGCATTGTATTTTCCATCGTTGGAAAGCCTGTTTATTTATCTTCACAATGATGTCCAACTTGTAAGGATCATGCATTTGTGGGATGAGCAGCACAGCTGATTGAACTCTCTATCAGTAACAAGGAACAAACAAGACATATTGGCAATTTTACACTTAATTTATTTAATACACCGTCAGGAGCCTCAGTAGCAGGTGGAAGATCCAAACGCAGCCACAACAGCCTGTTGCTGTGGGATGGCGTTCCGACCACGCTGGCTGACCTGCAACAAATCCTGGTTGAGGAATGGAACGCCATCCCACAGCAACGTGTGACCAGCATAAGGAGGAGGTGCCAGGCTGTTGTGGCTGCGTATGGATCTTCCACCTGCTACTGAGGCGGTGTATTAAATGAATAAAGTGTAAAATAGCCAATAAGTCTTGTTTGTTCCTTGCTACTGATAGAGAGTTCAATCATCCAATCCACCAAAACAACTCAAAACAAGAGTCAATACCAACAGGAGAATACACTGTTTACCATTGGCAAAGCATTTTGGCAAATTTTTCTTGGGCGCTACCCACATAATGTGTATCACAGCTGTTACCCTGCACTATATTTAGTTTTAACAGTTTTCTTCATCTCCTTGTCTTTTTATATCTGGTATATTTTTTTGTACTTTGCACTACTAACTTTTTTACTGTCTTTTTACTAACATGTTTTTGCACTATGGAACTGTGATGCTGGAAACTTGAATTTCCCTTTGGATCAATAAAGTTACTATCTATCTATCTATCTATCTATCTATCTAATCAGTTGTGCTGCTCATCCCACAAATGCATGAGCCTTACAAGTTGGACATCATTGTGAAGGTAAATAAACAGGCTTTCCAACCATGTAAAATACAATGCCAATTAGCATTGAAACAACAGAGAAATAATCCACCAAACACAAATTTCCAAACTTTTTCTCCCCCAGTTTTATATACAATAACTCCTAGTCTATGAATGAACCTACTTGTCTGCAGCTGTGTGTCTTGTTTTGGCTCTTTTGGCCATCACCTCCTCTTCACTGTCCTCCGAGGAGCTCGACGGTTCTCCTCGTTTATAGCCGGGAGGCAGAGCAGGACCAGAGACTAAACACAGAGAAACACATTCACTACTATGGAAGTAACACTTATACAACAAAGTAAGGGTGGTGTTTCATCTTGTACTTACAGCCTTCGTCACTATCAGAGTCTTCATCGCTCTCCTCTTCTCTGAACTTCCGGGGTAAAGCAGGTCCATGTGGTTTATCAGACGACATATTTAACACTGGTGACTTTACTTACTCAGTCTGCGTTAGTTTCAACAATTTATATTAAAGTAAAAAGACAAATCTACTCCATAAACAAGAGGAACATGGAAGGACGAGTTTCACCTTTCACCCCGGAAGTAAATAGCTGCAAACCAGAAGTAAGCCATTGTGCTGCAAGAATAAAGGCACAGGAAATTGTATTTTTTTAATTTAATTTTATTTAACATTTATTTAACAATGCATTGTTTTTATTGGATTGTTTTCCACTGTTTGGTTAGGTTTTTCTGCACATTTTGTTTACTTGTTCTTGTTTAACTTTTGTTATATTTTTAAAATTATGTTAGTTTAGATCTTTCTTCCTTTTTTGTTATTGTTTTTTTTCTTCTCCTGGGGTTGGTGGGGGAGGTCCTTTGTATAAGCCTGTGGCTTCTTGACCTCTCCTGACACATTTCTTCTATGTATGTGCAAATAAATAAATAAATAAAGGTTAGTCCCATTGAAATTAAGTGGCAAAAGGACATTAAAGAGGGACACAAATACCACCACACCTCACCTCCATACCATTATTGACACACAGTACAACTGAACTGAATGGACTGTAATGCTGTGCAATATGCTGCCTTCCACTAGTGTGTAATTGTCTGAAATATATTAATTATTAGTTTTTTTTAATATTTTTACGAGAGCTACAAGTTCTTTTAATATGGCCATGGAGCATATATACTGTTTATTATATTATTAAGTTCATAATGTGATTGATTTGCAGGCCTATGTAAAATATTAATTTGTAAAGTAACTAGTACCTCCTATAACTGTGAGAATAATGTCTATCTATCTATCTATCTATTTATCTATCTATTTAATGGTAGTACTTCTTTCACATGAAGATTTTATTTTGAAGACTGAGACCGGAAGTTACGTATCTACAGTAACCGACATTGTGTCGTAGTAACCATCAGCAGACTACATAGTCCATCTTTGTGGACTTTCACAGGGACTCCAGACAGCTTACACAGATGTCTGCCATGTTTTGAGAAGAAATAACCTATTTAGGAAGTTGTAAAATGGGTAAAAAGGATAAAGGAGACCGGGGTAAGTTGATAATGTTAATGTTAACGTTAGCTGTTAGCTTTAATTGTTAGCTGTTAGCTAGCTGGAAGATGAAGATGTGTAGTGAAACTCACATGTCTCTGTTGTTGTGACATGACCACACTAGTTTTGCATTTGGAGTCCTTGAACGCCTCCTTTTTGAGTATTAAATGCCTTGCTAAAGGGTAACATTAGCAGCTGTAGTGAAACGTTAACTTGATAAATGATAAAACAGTCTAAAATGATGTTTAAAAACGCAGGAATGGGTCATAAACTACATGACTTATTGACTAAAATGCGTGTGTAGTAAAGCACACAGCGTCTTTTAACACACATAGACACAAGTACCTGTGCGTACTCTATAGTTAAAATGCCATACAAATACATCAAAACAA
Organism: Sebastiscus tertius; assembly: GCA_916701665.1. Classification (NCBI taxonomy): domain Eukaryota; kingdom Metazoa; phylum Chordata; class Actinopteri; order Perciformes; family Sebastidae; genus Sebastiscus; species Sebastiscus tertius. Next base: position 10,434 of record CAKAOH010013929.1, on the reverse strand, counting down.
GCTGTAGAAAAGGAAGGATGTTCATACATATTGTATTGGAAAATAAATGGGTATGTGGGTTTTAAAAAGAGTTATTATATATATTTATATTTATATATATATATATTTATATTTATATATATAAAACTGCACAAAATCCAGTCAATGAAAAAAAAACAAGAAATGTGTCAAGAGAGGTCAAGAAGCCACAGGCTTATACAAAGGACCTACCCCCAACCCCAGAAGAATAAAAACAATAACAAAAAAGGAAGAAAGATCTAAACTAACATAATTTTAAAAATACAACAAAAGTACACAAAATGTGCAGAAAAACCTAACCAAACAGTGGAAAACAATCCAATAAAAACATTGAAATACATACAAAAAACAGTACAGAAAAAAAGAAAATACATTTAAACATATCAGAAGATAATTAGACATCATTAATTAAATGTGATGATAATTTCCTTTTAAAATGTTCTAAGGATAACGAGCTCTTGATAACATCTATTTTGGTGTTCCACATTTGTACACCACGATATCTGAGGGAGTCTGGCCATGTTTTGTTTTGTAAAAAGGCAGGTGAATATGATTAACCTGTCTAGTATTATATGAATGAATTTGAGAATTAAATTTAAAGAAGACTTATTGACTGAAATGCGTGTGTAGTAAAGCACACAGCGTCTTTTAACACACACAGGGACATGTACCTGTATGCTCTATTGTTAAAATGCCATACAAATACAGCAAAACAAGCTTTAGTAAAGGAAGGATATTCCTACATCTTGTATTGGAAAATAAATGGGTTTGGGTCTGTGGGTTTTAAAAAGAGTCATTATTATATATACCATGATATTGTGGGTTAAAATCTTAAAACAAGATAATTTACATTGATTGTTCTGCTGTCAGTTATTTGTCCACCTTTATTACTGCAAATGTTTTCTAACTCATACTGTTGGGTTATAGACAAGAAGTCCAAAAAGCGTGTCTATGAGGAGGAAGAAGATGAGGAAGAGGTCGTGGGCAGCGAGTCTCAGGAGGCCATACCTGCTGCTGCAGGGAAACAAGTGGATGAGTCCAGTACAAAGCTGGATGAATATGGAGCCAAAGACTACCGTGTTCAGATGATGTTAAAGAATGATCACTCTTCACGCCCCCTCTGGGTGGTAAGATCTGTTTGGATTGTTGATTACCTCCCTTGACACAGATTTTACATGATATTGTAAGATATGTCTCTTTGTATTTCTTTCTCATCCTTTTTTTTTATCATTCTTCACTCCTCTAGGCTCCAGATGGACACATCTTTCTGGAGGCCTTCTCACCAGTGTACAAGTACGCCCAGGATTTCATGGTGGCCATTGCAGAGCCAGTCTGCAGGCCTAACCATGTCCATGAGTACAAGCTGACGGCCTATTCGCTGTATGCAGCTGTCAGTGTGGGGCTGCAGACCTCTGATATTGTGGAGTACCTGCAGAAACTCAGCAAGACATCTGTACCTGATGGAATTGTGCAGTTCATTAAGGTCTGAATGAGAGAGTGTATGGTGTTTTGAGAGAAGAGGACAATTTAATGTATTATTTTTTATGCCATGTGTGCAACATGTGGATATTTAATCATTGCATTTTATCCCTCTCCCTCTCTCAGCTCTGCACAGTGAGCTATGGCAAAGTCAAGCTGGTGCTCAAGCACAATAGGTAAAGGCAATTTAACAACCACTCCTTCTGCCTTTACATCATTAATCTTCCCATCAGTGCTCTTCTTAAACTGTGCTGCCTGTCTACCTTCAGGTATTTTGTTGAGAGTGCCTTCCCTGATGTGATCCAGCGCCTCCTGCAGGACAACGTGATCCGTGATTGTCGTCTCCGCACTGCAGACGGAGCGGACACTGAGCTTATTACTGAAGTCGTCCACAGCAAGTCATTGGTATGCCATCCAGCATCTTTTTTTTTTACTTACACACAAACATATAAACTCATTTATTATTATAAAGTAATTTATTATTTTTTAAAATTGGCAGCACAACCAAAATTTTACACCTGTTTGAAGCTACTCTTAAAAATGGGATTATGCACGCATTTTACAAACAAAATAATATTAATGACATGCGGAAGGATGTCTTGTGATGCACAAACTGAACAGACACATCAGGTCAGGTCATTTATGATGCCATATAATTAGAAAGCAGTAATGAGTTATGTTTTGGAAATAACGGTTGTCCTGGTAATACACTAAATGTCCCTCGGTGTCTCCTTCTGACAGATTTCCAAGTCCATTGAGGATAAGGGGGGTACTTCCACCTCACAGCAGCCCGGCGATGGACAGACTTCAACCCAGAAGGTCCCTGAGGATATCTTCAGTTACTATGAGCAGATGGATAAAGAAGAAGAGGAGGAGGAAGAGACTCAGACTGTGTCTTTTGAGATCCGCCAGGTACACATTGGATTTCTTTTTCTCTTTTTTTGCTGTCTAACTACTACTACTGCTGACATTTATGCTGTTTATTTCAAATTAATTATCAGTAGTATTATAAATCATATTTTTATGCTCTACTCTGAACTCTGCTTCTCTGATCTGGTGTAGGAGATGATTGAAGAGCTGCAGAAGCGTTGTATTACAATGGAGTACCCCCTCCTAGCAGAGTACGACTTTCGCAATGATACAGTCAACCCAGACATCAACATAGACCTGAAGCCCACTGCTGTGTTGCGACCCTACCAGGAAAAGAGTCTGCGCAAGATGTTTGGAAATGGACGTGCTCGCTCTGGGGTCATCGTGCTGCCCTGTGGTGAGACAGCTGGTTTACTGCAGTCGAGGGAGGACAGAACAATTAGTAACAAAACAGAAAGGAAGCATTTCATCACAATTAAAATGCAATCTTGAAATGGCAAAGTGGTTGAACTTGAATATGTAATAATAATGTGTGATATAAAAGATTTAAAATATTTGCGTAGCCCATATGAAACAAGGGATATACTCTTGTATTTAGTTTATTTTATCTTAATGTTAATTTGGGTTGAGGGTGTACTCTATTACTTACTATTAATAATCTTTTTGTAGCATAAATCCTGAGTGTCAAAAGCCTGCATGTCTCAATATTTTCTGTCCCCTTTGCTTTCCAGGAGCGGGCAAATCTCTGGTGGGCGTGACAGCGGCGTGCACGGTGCGTAAACGCTGCTTGGTGTTGGGGAACTCCTCAGTGTCAGTGGAGCAGTGGAAGGCTCAGTTCAAGATGTGGTCCACAATTGATGACTCTCAGATCTGCCGCTTCACCTCCGACGCCAAGGACAAACCCATCGGCTGCTCGGTGGCCATCAGCACCTACTCTATGCTGGGTCACACCACCAAGCGCTCCTGGGAGGCTGAGCGAGTCATGGAGTGGATGCGGAGCCAGGAGTGGGGACTCATTATCCTGGATGAGGTGCACACTATCCCTGGTGAGCTGTTATTGTACATCAATTTTCAAGAAAACTCTATATTACCTTCCAATAGAACAGCGATATGCAAAGAATATTTTATATATAGTAATGGTCGGGATACAATGGGATATAGACACATGAAGTAGACACATAATTTGTTGAGATTATTCTACATGTTAACATAATAAATTCTGTATTTTCTCTGTAGCCAAGATGTTCCGTCGTGTTCTGACCATTGTCCAGGCACATTGCAAAATGGGGCTCACTGCCACACTGGTCAGGGAAGATGACAAGATTGTGGACCTGAACTTCCTAATTGGGCCTAAACTGTTTGAGGCCAACTGGATGGAATTGCAGAACAATGGCTACATTGCCAAAGTCCAGTGTGCAGAGGTGAGTCTCACAGTATTATACAGTGGAAACTGCTTATATGGATCAAAAAGCTTGGGGCAGAATCATTCCTATACAAATGCTGTTTAAATAATTCGCTTATAGTAATCAAGTAGTCCACTTACAGTGTACATTTGGGGTCTTTTCATACATGATAACATATGGAAAACAATTTTTAACTTTACTCCCATGATACTTTGCCTTGCGTTAAACCGTCTGCTTCAGGCCAGATACCTGAGGCTGAGGCACATTGAAATCATGACGGGGGGAATGGAAAAACGAATGCGCAAGGGTGGAAGCCACCCTTGAAACAGCTGTATTTTATTTTTGAAACAGTGGGCTACCTCCGGGTCTGAAAAGTGAAGCCAATGCAGAAGTGCCTTAAACTTTCATTCTTTCTAATAGCCAGCAGGGGGCGACTTCTCTGCTTGAAAAAGAAGTCTGATTGTATAGAAGTCTATGAGAAAATGACCCTCCTTCTCACTTGATTTTATTACCTCAGTAAACATTGTAAACATTAGTTTATGGTCTCGATCACTAGTTTCAAGTCTTCTTCAATACAACATGATGTTCATTTAGTAAATTATGGTGCCATTTAGAGTCACAGTGACTACGTCCAATTCTTATATACAGTTTATGTTTTGAAATAGTAAATTAAGTAAATAGCGAAGCTCTCTGTTTCATTAGGCCTACTTTATATTCATGTAATGAATACACAAATGTCATTTAGATGGTAATCTGCAGGAGAAATAAATAAATAAAAAAAATGGTTACAATAATAATCTGCTTATAGTGATCAATTTGACCCAGACAGATATGATCACTATAAGAGGTTTCCACTATACCATAAATTGAGATAAAGGGACATACACTTAATATTTATAATTAGTCACCTTTGATTATGTGCTCTTCTCTGTGTAGACTTTGTGACCTGATAGATGTTGGGCTGCCTTATGTCATTAAAGACAGACAGTTTGCATAGTTGTGTGGAGCCACGTGCAAAAAGTGAATAATTTGGGCTGGTGTCTCACATGTACTAGAGTTGGACCCGGTGAATGAGATAAAGCCAACAAATAAATAAGTAATTTCTTTGTGAGATATAGAGTATATAAACCTTGATATCATATGACTCAGTGATATTTGACCGAGACTCTTTGATGTAGCTGCAGTCAAGATTCAATATAACAAGTACAAGTGATAAATCTCTCTGAACAATATGCCCATATCTGTGCTTCAGGTGTGGTGCCCGATGTCTCCAGAGTTTTACAGAGAGTATGTGGCCATCAAGACAAAAAAGCGCATCCTGTTTTATACAATGAACCCCAACAAGTTCCGCGCTTGCCAGTTTCTCATTCGCTTCCACGAGCGGCGCAACGACAAGATTATGGTCTTTGCTGACAACGTGTTCGCCTTGAAGGAATACGCCATTCGCCTCAACAAGTAAGTTATTTACAACGAGAGCAGCATTTAAAATGTTTCAGTAAATTGTTGCCTGTTCAGATGAGGATTACTTTATGTTTATACGCTCTCTCTATTTCCTCTCAAGGCCTTACATCTACGGTCCGACCTCTCAGGGGGAACGAATGCAGATTTTACAGAACTTCAAACACAATCCCAAGATCAACACCATTTTCATCTCCAAGGTAAACAAACCAATCAATCAATCTATTATTGATAAGAAATATGGGCTGTACTCATTCAGTCACCATGTGCCCCCTTGTGGCCAGTAGGAGGTATAGCAGTGTTTCAAGACGACTAGCTGATTGTCATTCATTTGCCTCCCCTCTGCACTACTGCTGCCTTCAGTATGTTTATATGGACGCAAACAATTGAATCAGATTGAAACAATATTCCATTAATGGTACCTTATATTTTGTTTTAATCCTACTGGCTAGCGATCACACATTATTCCAGACATTTACTCCATTCTGAAACAAATGACATGAAATCAGAAACATTTTTGATCTTTGATAAAACAGTAAATGCACACTTATCGTCTTTCAATGGAATCATATTGTGATGAAATCATACTGTATATCAAAATTTCACAATACGCAATTATAACATCTAAATTGATAATAACAAGCACATAATAAGTCAAATTTCTCAGAAAATCTGAATTGATAAGAGTTCTGCTTAAGGGAATACCCCAGTGTAGTTAAACATTTATTTGTTTTTTCCTTTATCTATAATTTCACTTGAAATTGTTATGTTTGTTTTACATTAAAATTCTTAATTAAATGAGAAAATACTCAGTACTTTTCATTTGTCAAGTACTTAATTCACACAGGAGTATACCAACATAGCCTTTACCGTGTGGTTATTTCATATAGACTATCTATTTATTGAACTACCAGAAAACATGCTACATTGTGATATATATTGTTATTATTATTATTATTATTACCTATATGGGGAAAGAAGAAGATTTTGGCCATATCGCCCCGCCCTAATTCCTTCTACCAAACAGGTCGGAGACACCTCATTTGACTTGCCAGAAGCCAACGTTCTGATCCAGATCTCCTCTCATGGTGGATCACGCAGACAGGAGGCCCAGAGGCTGGGAAGAGTCTTACGAGCCAAGAAAGGTCAGTCCGTCTGCAAAAAAAACACATTGTTGCCTATGCATGACACATGCTGATGTAGCTGTTTCGTCTACCTTGATCTATGAATTAAAATGGTTATTCTCGCTCCACCTGCTTGTTTAGGAATGGTGGCTGAGGAGTACAACGCGTACTTCTACTCACTGGTGTCCCAGGACACCCAGGAGATGGCATACTCCACCAAGAGGCAGAGATTCCTGGTGGACCAAGGCTACAGCTTTAAGGTATGTTCACCCCTGCAACATCTTATCATTTCCACACTACCACCACAAAGTTTACCATGTTGTTCATACACCACATTATACATTCCTGTCATGAACCTCATGGCCCATAAAAGCTTGCTCTCACAGTTTGGAACAATTACACTGAAGGCCATGACACACAAGACAGAAACTAAAGGTGCTAAAAGTCTATTTCACTTAGTTTTGGTAAACCTGATTTAAAAGTGTTTAGTTTGTTTATTTAAATTACATTTTGTTACAAATTGGATTTTCTTTTTTCAGTTTCTGTTATCTGTACACTTGCCCAATATGATGTTTTCAAAAGTGTTTAGTTTCATCAGATCCAGTCTGGCTGGACTTGTATAATGTGAAGCGTAACCAACACTGAAATCTGAGTGATACTGGCCAATAGGAGAACAAAACAAAGAAACTGGTTTCAGAAATAGCATCTTCCGCTCACAGAGATAGTTTACATCAGAAGAGAATTCCACTATCCTCTATATCTTTACATAGCAAATAGTTGTTTGACTAGATATCACATAGAACACCTTTTAATTAAGTACTATTTTAACTATTTCTTAAATGTACTTGTGACAAATTCTTCAGGATGAATGGAAAACTGTTTATGTATAAGGAAAAGTGTATGCTTGATCCTTGGTCTTCATTTATGTGACACATCATTCTTGTTCCATTTACAAATACCATTTTGTTCCTCTTTTTTCAAAGGTGATCACAAAGTTGGCAGGTATGGAGGAGGGGGACTTAATGTTCTCTTCAAAAGATGAGCAACAGCAGCTGCTTCAGAAAGTCCTAGCTGCTTCAGACCTGGATGCTGAGGAGGAAGTGGTGGCAGGGGAGGTGGGCGGACGACCACAGGTGAGGACTTTCACTAAACCTGGACTCAGAAAGCACATATGCATAATTACCTTTGCATTTGTGCTATTGAACATTACAATATTCTCACTTGTTTTTCTCTCCCCCCTGCTTCCTTATCAGTTCTCAAGGCGAACGGGCACCATGAGCTCCATGTCGGGTGCAGATGACACCATCTACATGGAATATCAGAGTCGAGGCAGCAAATCTGCATTAGGCAAGAACATTCATCCACTGTTCAAGCGCTTCAGGAAGTAGATGCACTGACCCCGACAGCTGAAGACTTACTCAGATGCAACAAGACAAAGTTGGGGCGCAATAATGAATACTGAGGCTAAGCACCAGGCTACCAGCAGCAGGTTCAGATAGTCCGGCTGGTCTGGAGAACAGAGCAATAACTGGAGATAACCTGAACCTGAATATTATCTGAAGCTCATGACGACGTACTGTGCATTGCTTCCTCTTGGTAGCTGATGGTGATGATGGTTGAAATTAATTATACATATGGGTAAGAACGCAGCAATTGACGCCTGCAGGGCTCAGCTGCTCTATGTGATGAATTTGAAAGTCTCAACTCCAGCTCCCTCAAGCACTTCACATGCAACAATATTTGCAGATTAAATCTCTAAGTGTCAACTGCTGTTGGCTCTCACTTGAAATTGAAAAAACAAAAATAAAAACAAAAAAAACTCTGAAACAAAAGTTTATGCAATTCAAGCTTCCACAACGTTTGAAGACTTGGACTTGCTGTTTGCAGTATATTTCAACCACAAATGTCTGTGCGTAGGGACGGGAGTATGACGGATAGGTGATGTTAGCCCTACCTTGAATAACCTGTGTCTTATCTACTGTTAGTGTATGCTTCACTGACGACTTTATCTGAGGAGAAAAACTAAGGAAAGATGTATGTTGGACTTGTGTCAATAAAGTTTTTGTAAATGTGGCTACATTTTACACGTTAAAACATCACAAATTAATTTTCATTAATATGTTTCGTTCCGAAGTTTATGTTTTTAAAATGTTGCTAAATATGTTTTGTTAAAGAATGACGGCTCTTTGTGTTTTTTTGTTTGTTTTTTTGCAAGGAAAAACGTGTTTACATCTGTAACTATGGGAGGTGGAAATGAATGTTAATCTCCTAAGAAATTGATAATTATTAAAATGAGTCTGTTATATACAGTGGTATATGACAGACAAAAGTATGGCAACATGGAACATGACAACATTCAAAATCAGTAAAGCTATTTAAAATAACTATAAGGAATAACTTGTTCCTGCCGGCAATTAATAGCGACACCACTGGCTAGACATGACAGTACACCAATTTATTTCGATTTGTAAAGAAAAGTAAGAGTAAAAGAAGTGTAGCGTCAAGATATTTTCCTCTTGAATACTGGCAGGAGGGAAAACTTGGCATGAGTAAAAGCCGGGGATAGAGAGGGGTGAGGGGTTGGGGGTGTACTTCCTCTGCTTCTTGATGACTTGAAGACTTTCCAAAAACAACATACAGCCTGGTGCCTTGTACAAGCTGCCAGAGTGGTGAGTGTGGGAAAATACCCACCTCTGCCCAGGCACCCTTCACTATACCACAGCGAACAGTAACCCTCTAAATGGCCCTTTCTATTTCCTGGTCGGTTTAATCCTTGTTTTGTGTCCTCGGGAGACTTGAGGCCCATTGAAGGGGCAATGTAGATTGTAATGTAGATTTAAATTCAAGTGTCTATTGAGATGAGAAGTGAGAGAGAGAGTATGGACCATACAACTGAATTACATTTATCACAATGGGGAAGAAAATGTACACAGACTTGAGGAAGTGTGCTGATTCATATGCTAATAACTGATGCATGGTTTATGATTGTTTTCCTCTAACAGGATTGTCAAAACAGAAATTAAATTGATCAGAAATGTGATAAAAGCAATCATAAGTTGAAAAGCAGTGATGAGTTCAGGGTTTAAATGGGAACTACGCTCATTTTCAAAATTATTTAAATGTTATTCCTATGGTCTAAGACAATCCAAAACTATTAGTAGACATGAACAACTCTCTCCCAAAACTGCTCCACAGACAATGAATAGAAGATGTTCTGGATGACACTGAGAGCACCCAGGGGAGTGTTCAGAGTATATGGGAACATTTTCTGTTTCACAACTGACAACACTGCAATGGCATAATGCTTATTTGGGTATAAAAAATAAAACAAACATGCTGTGTGTCCACAAAATCAGTCATTCATTGGCTAAGGAGCAGCTACACACTTAATACCCTATGACATCACAAGTTTGAGTTTCACTACTTTAGTTTTTGGATTATGGGAGAGAGTCGTTCATGTTTACTAATATTTTTTTGAGACTGTATGAATTTTGAAAAATGGGTGTTGTTCCCCTTTAAACCTCCTCTTCAAGATCTGTTATAAAAGATCAACACCAAAAGTTTAGCCTGGTGTGAGAACTTTCTTAGACAGAGACATGAATAGTGTGCAAATATTTTATAAATTTGCTAAATGGCCATCTACCATTTATGTTTTGTAAGCTTCAAGAGAAATGTTACACATATATATATATAGACTAACCATACACTTACACGCAACACACACACACACTTATCTTTTTTGATATATTTACTGTATTGTTATTGTTATTATT
>CAKAOH010013923.1:446-43966 GCA_916701665.1 Sebastiscus tertius | reverse complement strand
GAGATCACGCCACAGAAAATCAAGAGCAACAGCCAGGTGACAGCGGGGTGAAGGAGGAAGGGGGGAAGAAAAAGAGCAGTCACGAGGGAATGGCATTTCGCAATGTAAGACATCCGTAGCTGCAAAAAAAATGTTTTTTCGCGACGCTAGTTTGGCAAGAAGAACATGACGTTCAAGCTGAATGATGCACTGAAAAAACAAAAATCCTTCCTAAGACAGATTTGCAAATTGAAACAAAGTGAAGTTGACAAGCTGACCTTTTCTGGACCTTAATGAGAGCTTAATCCTGGGGATACAGGAGAGGAGGGCTGTGACTGTGGTGGTGACTCAGAAAGTTACGAGTTAAGGGCTCGAGGAAACAGCCGGAGGTGCAAAACGGTGCTTACTGGGCTTTAAAACATGTAATTATAGCTTCACATACCACCCATAGGACTGTTTGATAATCGCCATATTCCAGATGAAACGTAACAGCACTTGACCTCAGGTGGTCCTTTAAGCTTGTTAGCTGAAAACATTGAACACTGTCCAGCCACACGGGAGCTGGTTCAGCTGCTTTAATGACCTACAGTATGATCCTCCCACAAACCAATAAGTTAAAAACGTTTTAAAAGAGCATCAAGTAAAGGGACCTTATTTTGTGGCAACCACACTAAACATACATCTAGACTCGTCTATATTTGTTCTCTAATAAATTACACAATAATATCCAAACAATGTTGACCCATGAGATGGCTATAAAAGCGGCCTGTGTGCACCAGTCACTGTCTGGAGGCCTGTCCTGCTCCTTAGGTCATGATAAGAGGAGCAGAAAGAAGGCATGATGGGGGATCTTGGCCTTTGTAATAGGAACAGCTCTCAGGCCCAACGGCCTACCGAGCGTCAGGACTTATGCACTCTCTCCATTGTAAGTCAGGCGGGCTGCATAGTTTGCGTGTGGCCTTCGTCATGTGGGTCACACTAAAGGAGGGCCTGGGGTTCGGTAAAGGGACGAGGGTGGAGCTCAGATGGGAAGTGGGTCAAGTCTTTAGTAGGGGGAGAAGATGATGGGTGTGTGTGTGGCCCGCAGCGGCCCCGGGGCGGGCCGAAACAGTGCGGGGCCCAGGAAGGGGGTCTGGATGAAGGTGGTGGTGCCCACTGGGTGGCGCAGAGCCAGAGGGTTCGCCATTGTGCACAGAGTTGGTTGGGTGAGGGGGCTGGGCAGGAAGCCAGTTGTCAAGGTCTTGGTCAGCTGCTTCTGCAAGGCCAGTTTGGTCTGGAGGAGACAGGAGGGGGAATGGTGAGAAGTGAGAGAAGAACACAGTGATTTCCAAACTGGCCCACACATAAAGAGGAATGCATTTCTATACATTGCTCCACACTAACTACCAAACACACAACTGGATTCCTGATAGCTTGTTGCAACCTCTTTATCATGGAACTAACAAACAAAAACGTGGCATAATACAAAGAGGTCTGGGAAAAGATTCAAGCATCAGATATATTAACTTCAGTCCATCCATAGAGTTGCGAAGTGGGAGGGAAGTGTTTTTCCCTATTCTGTATTTCATTTTGAATTTTTTCTTTAAATGCTACTCTCAATATTATTTAAAGGCGCAGTGTGTAGGATTTGGTGGCATCTGCTGGTGAGGTTGCAAATTGCAACCAACTGTAACTTCTCGCGTGTGCCAAGTGTGTCGGAGAACTACGGTGGCCAGTGCAAAAACGTGAAAACGTGTTTTATTTGTTTGTTCTGGGCTACTGTAGAAACATGGCGGCCGACTCCGTGAAGAGGACCCGCTCTGAATGTAGATATAAATGGCTCATTCTAAGGTAATGAAAACAACGATTCTCATTCTAAGGTGACTATGCACTAAAAAAACGACTTAAAGGGACCATGTGTAAAATTTGGCGACATCTAGTGCCGTGGTTGCAGCTTGCAACCAACTGAGGCTGACTCCTACCTTTCCAAGACTGCGGTAACGTGAGTCGCTGAGTGCAAAACCGTGGTAACGCCTTTCGCCTCGCTCAGAGGCCATCCTTACCGTAATAACACTACTTAAGGAGCAAAAGAAGTCAGGCGGCGGCTGGTGGTACCACGGTTTTGCTCTCACAAGTGCGTCGGGGAACTATGGTGGCCTTCAGGTAACGTAAAAAGGCTCTCTCTAGAGCCAGAGTTTGGTTTGTCTGTTCTGGTCTACTGTAGAAACATGGCGGTGCAACATGGTGGACTCTGTGATGAGGACTCACTCCCTATGTAGATATAAACGGCTCATTCTAAGGTAACAAAAACACAATGATCGTTATTAAGCGATTATACACTAATGAAAATATAGTTATGAGTATCATATTCCATTTCTGCTGATAGATACCCCAAAATGTTACACACTGGCCTTTAAAATAGAAACATGGGATTCTCCAGAATAATTTCACAATTGTGAGTTCATGTCATGGCTACAAGTTTTTATTATTATTTCAATTTTGTTTCTGAGAAATCATGTTTTGTCCATCAGTTTGGTTAATACAACAACACCAAGGAACCTCAGCAGCCATTGCTATAGAGCAGAAAAATTCAATGAATATGTGAACAAAACTCAAAGTCATAGTTACTGAATTAAAAATGGACCATTAATCCAAAAGCAAATTGATTTTAGCTGCAGATTGTATTATCAGTTTTCTCAACAGTGTAATATCTAGCTTCCTCCTCTTGTTATCGGCGCACAACAGAGTTTTAAGCTCAGTGACTGGATTCACTGGAGTCGTTGTTACTTTCTCCCCTGAAATTTTTATATCCACAGCCGAGTTATACCTTTGACTTTTTATTTAGGAACCAGATATTTCATGGGAGAGTTTCATGAGTTCCATCAAAGCTGCAGAAGTGCTCCAGCTGCGAGTCACATAACATTGTCTATAGGAATAATGAAGGGGATTTTTCTCTCCCAGAAATCAGGGGCACCTGAAATAGCTGCTCCAACTTCGATACTCTGCTGCTGTGTCTCCTAAAAATTAGGTTCCCATACAACGAAACTGCACTCTCAATTATGTTTCAAGGGAAATGCAGTTTTAAACACATGTTGTGAAAAAAACGCAACTAAACTACTTGGTTAGGTTTAGTAAAATTTCATGGTCTGGCTTAAAATAAGTATAAGCTTGTTACGTAACTGTAGTTACTGTCGTAACATTAAACGCTGAAAGGGCCAGAGAACACGACAATGGCACGACTGCGCTCTGAAACCTATTATTTATATACGACAGCTTTTTGCTGCATCGAGGCTGGCAAAGTTAATAATGCGTTAACACAAATTAGTTTTAATGGTACTAATTTCTGTAGCGATTTTTAGGTTGCAGAGGGCTCAGTTTTTAAGCTGGAGTGAAGATGGTATCATATGAAACTATAGAACCTAAGGAATCAATTGGTAGCAACAATGTCATACCAGCTTGTTGCAAAACTTGCGCTACATTGTGGTGAGGAAAAACTGGCATGGGCATATCCAAAAACCTGTTGATATCCAAGTCTGTCATAATGTTTAAAAATAGTTATGTTTCTCCCTCCGACCAGAAATGTGGGCTTTTCTTTTGGGCATGAATCTCTGCAAAACACACAGAGCTGGCTGTTAACAGGCAAGAGGCCGTGTGTTGCAAACTGACGTAAAAACCCTAATTGAGACGCATATTCTGAATGCGCCAAAGAATGCTCCTAAAACCAGAATAATATCGACATATCCCACATGTCTTAATCGGAAAATGCTCCATTCAGAATATCCAAAAAAACATTTTGAACAGATAAAAAATCTGGGATTAATTTGCAATCACGATTAACTATGAGCAATCATGTGATTAATCGTGATTAAATATTTCAATCAATTGACAGCCCTTTTAGAAACGTATATGTGATACATTGAAAACAAACGTAATCCGGGAGAAAATACATGTCCCTCGAAACATAATTGACAATGTACTTTCGTTGTGTGGGAACGTAATTTTTAGGAGACCAGGCTGTCTAATGACATCACCACCAGCGAGTAAAACAAGTAGCACTTTGTGTAAAAAAACATACCAAAAAAAAAGAAAAATCTGAATTATCCCTTTAATAAAACCAGCCCACTGCCCCGTGCCCCATGGCCTAAAGCTGAGCCATCTGAAGCTCTCGCTTCCAATCTAACCCCAGACTCGGTTTCTCCGGCCACTGACCTGCGAGGAGAGGGAGGCGAGATTGTACTGGCTGAACGCTTTCTTCATGGCAGACACAGCCACGCCTGCATAGCCACTCCATCTCACGTTCTGTAGGATGGAGGAGGAAGAGGAGGAGGAAGAGGAGTGGGAGAAGGAGAGATGTGTATATGACAGGAGCAGAGAAGTGATTAATCTGGAGTGCTGATTCAGGCTGCTGTTGTCAGAGCTGGTCAGCAAGGGGACTATTTTAGACCTGTCTCAGGGGTGGAGGACTCACGGAGTACAACAGTGTGCTTAACCTCTATGACAGTACAGGCACACCAGCATGCTGCCTCACCGAGAGCTCGATGTAATGAGATCTGTGTGTGTGTGTGAGTGTGTGTGTGTGTGTTTTCTTTCTGGGGTCAAACCAGTTAACTGCAACTGGAGATAAATTAAAACTGGTGTTTAAAAATGCATTAGTTTACAAGCTCGACTGAATTTATGCCAAATTTGGCACACATGTACAGCATGTTGGAGCATATCTGCTGCAAGAGAAAGGCAATTATGTTGTGTTTGTCTTCCCTGAGTGTGTGTGCATGCGCGCATATTTGCGTGACAGTGTTGTTTGTCTGTGTCTTCATGCTGAGACTTACCGCTAAGCTGGTGCTCGGCTGGCTCTTGCTGTGGGGGGTAAATTTGGGTTTGGGTGGTTTTCCGGCCAGCCTATCCTTGTGCCTTCTGCTATTCATGTGCTGCCGAGACGAGCAGAAACACCATCAGCAGAGCTAACAAGCATCTGTTGTGCCACAGTGGAACAACTTCAAATGTTATCTGCTGATTAATAATGGATACATTACACATCGGGTATGACTGGAAGTGCACAGAAATGACATCACATTACTTTCTACGGCTGCCACACAGTCTCTGGCTGCGGCACTAACAGGCTTATGTCCTCCTGGGATAGGCGTTGTTTATGTAACACCGGTGGAATGCATTTAAAGGCTAAAGCAGCCTGGGTGCTCACACATGCCAGCCTGTATCTTCTCCTCATTCCTCTCCAGCGTTTCTAAGACAATCCCTTCACTCAGATTGTATTTAATGAACATCAAAAGGGGGTGAAATTAACTCCCAAACCTGGTTTGATGCCAACGTAACCAGAAAATTAAACAGGAGCTCACAATAACGATAAGTGGTAAATAAATGCCTGCTCACTGAAGAGCTTTGCAGTTAGTCATAGCATCAGATGTTATCCGTCTAATGTGGAAAAATAGCTGGTGCTTGAATGCACTCAGCACTCGCAACCTGCTTTCAATGGCTTCATTCATGTGGCTGTAAATGAAAGTGCTGCTTTGATTTAAGCCGTCCTCCATCAAGGTGATGTTAAAATGGTCCCTTGGATTATGTAAGGTCTTTAAAATACCATCATACATATTTATCGTTTTCAATACACGGCATTTTGTGATAGCTTTTATAATTGTGACATTAGAGGTCAGTCTGGTCTGAGTTCAGTGTGTAATATCTCTTCATGTGCAGGACACATCATGTGCCTGTGGAGGTGAGGTAATTATAGGCAACAGTGCTTTCCCCTACTGAGTCAACAGTACTTCAATGCACTTTTTTTTTTAACAGTATCAGGTTAGCAACACTCACTTAGTATGCGTTGACAAATCTGCACGACTTCTCCAAGCCCCCCGCTTCCCTCCTCATATTTCATTTCATACAGTACAGGGAGGATAGAGAGAGAAGTCCCAGAGTGATACTGTAGCTCTTGACGTTTTGTCCTCCAACTCGGATACTTTACAGTCATAAAGTTCAGATGTCTTTTGTGGTATGTTGCCACTGCTTCACACATTTCTGACAATGTCTTTATCAGATTGTACTAGCAGCTATTATGTGAAGAATTACTCCACATCCATTCATTTGTACCAACATTATCTTGTCAAATATGCACTAATTTGCCTACATTTCCAGAATAGAAATCTGAATATTGGATAAAGCCAGGTTGAAAATTCTTGTTTCATTTTGTTGACATATCAGAGTCAAAGGTCTTTACAGAGGGAATTTTAGATATCACTTTTCATCACTCCATAAATAAGAAAATACTGTCAACAGCCATAAAAAACTATTTTCACCATGTTTTTAGGAATAAAATGTTCTATAAATCAGGTTATGAATGATATATGAACAGCCCCCTCAGTAAAAACCTTCAGAATATAGATAGGGATGAAACTGGGAAGTTTGGTGTATATGAGTGCTACTGAAGTTCAGATTTCTGGCTCAGAGTATGAAAGAAAAATCATTTTGAAAAAACATTTTGCAAGACACTACAGGTCAATAGGGTAAACATCTTTAACTAACAGATATCACCATGAAACTTTGACAATCACTTTTTGTGTTACAAGTTTTCTGAAATTGTTCAAATTGTGCAAGTTTAAACATGCAAATGAGACATTATCTAATGCTAACTTTTGATGAATTTAGGAGAAATCTACAGACGCAAATAGGCAAATTAGTACAATAAACACCTAAATGTGTATTTTGGCTGTTTTCTTTTCACTAGTCTGAAAGACGACATGTTACGGAAGCAAAATAGGCCAAAATCTTAAAACTGACCAGTGCCAGAAAAACAATGCGTCTCCCCTTAAATGGTCAACTAGACATAACTATGCAATTCACGTTTGTTTTGACACTTACCTGGCTAAGCTGGGTCTCAGAGTTCACAAAGATCTCACACACTTCACACTGAAAGTTCTTGCTCGGCACCCCGACGCTGCCTTTGCTAGCCAGCCTCTTGCTCTTGCAGCCGGCGCGAGCTGCCACCACCTTCCCCCGGCGCCGAGGCAGAACGCTGTGACCCTCCAGCATCAGTTTGTGCTTTGTACCTGGTGGAGAGAGTAGTTTGTTGTGGATCACATTAAATAATATTACAGGCATTTATTTGCTGCTCAGATGTTCGACTGACCATTAGTAACAAATATAAAAGCCTTTAATAGAGGCCTTTTTTTACCACTGTTATGTGCTTCCAGTTGGGAGACGGAGTTGACTGTGACTTTACAGACAGGACAGTGGAGGTGAGCCTTGCTCTTCTTGGGGTCCTTGTCCTCATCTGTACGTGGCTCCTCCTTTATGCTGGACGCGTCTCCATGGCTGCCTGACTCTGTGATGGGGCCCGCGGCCTCGATAGCCTCTGGGACTTCGGGGGCGCTGGTGTCTGAGGCGGTCTCTGAGAGCTGTGAGGAAGGCGAAATCTGAGGAGGGGAAAGAGTGACCAGCTCCACAGAGGAAACCTCGGATACTGGCGTCAGCATAACTGAGCTCCTGGGACTCTCCTCCAGCTTTCCCTCCGGGTTGGCGGGTTCTTGGTCAGACTGAGGACCTGCAGAGAAAGGTTGAAATAAACATCAGCAAACTGTGATCCATTTAGACCTGCAATAATAGATTTGTTTGACCACTTGGGGGCAGCGAAAACAAGCTGTGAACAACTGACATATTACCACCTTTTAAGCTGGGGAACATGTTAGCAATCACCGTATCCTCGTACAACGGTTCATATGATATCAAAAGGTTATTCCTAATTTTTTGTGTAAAGCAACCTGTGACGAATGTTCAGCAACACGTGTTAATTTCCGCTCGTTACATGCATACAGTCTTTTCAAAATAAACTTCCTTCACAGGAAACAACTTGGTTAGGTTTAGAAAAAGATCGTGGAAGTGGCTTTACTAAAGTACGGAAGTTACGTGACAAAAAAGTCAACGCACTCGTCCACCCTGACCTCCTCCATACACGGCGTTTGTTGCTCTTGATGCTGATTCACGATTACGTGGATTACGACGAACTGATTTTGTGGGATATATACGAATTACAGTTCATTATCTACGAACGGTGAGAACAGCTGAGGTGTTTATATTTCCTCTCATGACATGCAAGGAAATAAAACACCTTGTAGTTTTCTCACTGATGATTTGAATGATGACAGATATTTATTGACTGTGTTTTAAACTATATGCTCAGGCAAATATGTTGCTTCACAAGTTTCTGTCAATGTAAAATGTAAATTACTCAGAGCTTTCTCCATGTCTCGCATTTGCAGCTCATCTTTAGTGTAGCTACAGGAAAAGTAGTATGCAGAGGCTCATAGTGGCTTATAGTGATGCAATGAGGTTGTTGCTTCAGGTTCCCAGGTGGCACAGTGCCAGTCAACGGTTTTGTTCTCTGGTGTTCCTACATGTGAGGCACTTTTATCAGTTTTATCTGTCAGAGATCAGCATCATAGAGGCTTTAACCAGCCTTATAAGAGCTGCTCTCGCTACTCAACCAGGCTCAGAAAACACTGGCGAGATAGTCTAAATATGAATGTTTTTGTCTTTGTTTTTCTTTATTGCTGTTTCCTCTTGCGAGTCTGAAATAAACTCTGAATTGAATTACACATCCAGCAGTTACGGAGCAACATTATTATTCATTTGGAGTTGTGTTTCTGGCCACCTGATGAATCTATATACAGTATACACTCTCTGTTAGCTCTGTCTCCACCAACTCCTGAGGGAAATATCTGTCTCTTTAGCTGCTAAATGCTCCACTATGTTCACCAGTTAGTCGCTTACTCTGCTGTTTGGTGCTGAGCAGGTAGTGTACAGTACAAAACAGTACATTTAACAGCTAAACAACGAGCTAAAGCTCACTCTAAAGTGTGGGCAATGAAAGTAATGTAACAAGTTATGGAAGTAATTACTTTTTGGTTGAGTACTTAGTGGTAATGTAATTAATAGGGCTGTCAAAGTCAACGGGATAATAACGCGTTAACACAAATTTGTTTTAACGCCAGTTATTTCTTTAACGCATTAACACAACTTGTGATTTTTACGTTGTAGCCGGCTCAGTTTTAAAGCTAGAGTGAAGATACTGGGATCATATGAAACTAAAAAACCTAAAGAATCCATTGGTACTAATCATGTCATACTAGCTTGAGGTTAAATAACGCTCCAAACTTACGCTAAATTTTGACCAGGAAAACCTGTCATGGCCATTTTCAAAGGGGTCCCTTGACCTCTGACCTCAAGATATGTGAATGCAAATGGGTTCTCTGGGTACCCATGAGTCTCCCCTTTACAGACATGCCCACTTTATGATAATCACATGCAGTTTGGGGCAAATCATAGTCAAGTCAGCACACTGACACACTGACAGCTGTTGTTGCCTGTTGGGCTGTAGTTTGCCATGTTATGATTTGAGCATATTTTCTATGCTAAATGCAGTACCTGTGAGGGTTTCTGGACAATATTTGTCACTGTTTTGTGATGTTACATGATTTCCAATAATAAATATTTACATACATTTGCATAAAGCGAGCATATTTGACCACTCCCATGTTGATAAGAGTATTAAATACTTGACAAATGTGTGATTAATTTACGATTAATCGTGATTAACTATGGACAATCATGCGATTAATCACCGTTAACTATTTTCATCGATTGACAGCCCTAGTAATTACTTCTTTCAAGAGTAGTTGATTCCATTTTTCCAGTAACTTGCCCAACACAAATTATAAGCGTTTTCCATCACAGTTTCTATATCACCAACTCAGCATGATGTCTGAAACAAACAATGAGCCTGAATAAATCCCCTTGGATGCTTAATCAGCAAAACCCTCTCTACACTGACTGAACTTTTTGAGTGGAAATATAAAGTCGGCTGAATTAATCTCCAAATAACCATTTCTCTTTTAATACAACATTAAGAGTGCTTTTCAAGTGCTAGCTTTGTGGCATTTTCTGATATGGTATCAGCCTTTGTTTTAAACCATGTGGAACAGACTAGATTAGTGTTGGTTTGGGAAAGTAAATGCCATCAGCCTCCTCCCTCCCTCCCTCCTCTCGCCCTCCCTCCTCTCTCCCTCACTATTCAAATATCAAGTGGACCCGGAGTCTCAGTCAATATAAACAAACCCATCGACTGCCGGGCCCAGGCCGATAAGTCACTGGAGTTCCATTACACATCTCCCCTTCACCCCATTGCCCTCCCGAGGGAGTCACACACTTCACCCCCAGAGCACTGTGTGCTACGCTCGCTGAATATCTCCATTTCATTGAGTGCGCTTTCTCCCCGCACACACTCGCAACTCTCCTCTATGCAACTCCGCTCCATTGATTTTCCCTTTTACGTCTCAGAGTAAATTCATCATTGGAGATAAGGGTCTTCCTCTCTCATCGCCGCTAAAGAAAAAAAGAGCAAGATTAGACAGCCGCCTCGCTGTAATGAGAGTGACCCCTGGGGGATTTGAGCTCCTCTGTTGTGGGGGGAGCGGGCGTAGGTATGATCCTGAGCTTATGTGAAAGACAGGGCCACCTCAGAAGTCTCTGGTGGGGAGTGATATTGATCAATGGATTTAGCAGGAACCTTACAGGCGAAGACATGGAGGCTGGTGGGAATGAAAGCCCTCAATAATCCAAAGACTCAGATCCTAAAGGACCTCATTCAGTAAAGAATCATTTTTGCTCTCCTGGCTGAGTTTAAGATATCTATTATATTATATCTATATATTTATATAAAAGCCCAAAGTCTAAAGCTGCTCTACACGACATCTAGAGCATCAATATAGCAGCAATGTTTGTGCATGTGAGCGTGCCCCTCTGGCTAGCTCACGGTTGCCGCTCTGCACTGCTCTCATACGGCTCTCAACAGCTGATAATGCCGCCTTGACCGACGGCAGCATCGCAGAAGCGTAGCACCCACCCTCCGGGTTAACACTGTTACCTCTGTCAGCAGTGGTGCCGTTGTTTTCACTGTTAGTGCAGATAGCACCGCTATGTTGAGAGCCATGCTGAAGCAATAGAAATGCTCCCAATTTGGCATTTAGCACCTTTAACAGCTAAAAACTCACCAGTTAATCTTCTACTCTGTTAAGCCAAGTTGACACTATGGCACACGACTTTCAAAGTTGTCAGATCGCAGTACTGTTCTCACTACACAACTTTCTGTCTTGTAATCGGGAGATTTTAAGTCGTGGTTTTCACACTATGTGACTAGCCGTTGACAGCAGGTCACACACACTACAAGATCTTTCACCAGGTGGTATCCTCCAAACTACGTTTTCTCACAAAAACACATGCAAGAAATACTCGGTGAATGACGTCATACCATACGAGAGACACATTGCTGATGTTGTTGTTGGTACATGCTCACAAAATAGCCTGTTTCCACCAGTTTCCACACTCTTTTTTTACTATTTATTCCTCTAGGTGCGACAACAAATTTGCTCCCTGTTACAAATGCAACAAATACAGTAAGTTCCTATTGTTACAGCCGGCACCTTCTCCCCGAGGTTTCTCCTCACGCTCTCATTGGCTGTAGCTCGCGGCCGCAATCCCCAACAGATCCAGATATTTAGCATGAGATATCTGGAACGTGTCTGCGGGCGTTGGCAAGCTTCTTGGCGAGCGTCTTTGGGCAGTTCACACATGACGTTGGAGCGCCGAAATCAGGGCTAAAGTTGTGTAGTGTGAACTAGCCATTAGTGCTGAAATGATTAGTTCATTAATCAAGCAGTCAGCAGGAAATATTGATCATCATTTCAGCCGTTTATCAAGCTACAATGCCACATTTGACCAATCTGCTGGTTCTTATGAAAACCCATCTCTGCAAGTAAAAGAAAAGATGATAAAAAATGCTCATGGTAAGACCAAATTGTGCATTTTTATCTCATAGTTTCTATTATTTATCGTGACTAACTTTTCATTTATTCTTTTCTTTTCCTGGCAGAAATGGGCTTTCATATATTCTGGATTCCCGGATGTGAGGATTTGCTACTTTTCTCTTTTTATAGTAATTAAATCTTTGGGTTTTAGATTGTTTATTGGACAAAACAATCAGTTTCAAGATAACACCTCTGAAAAATTGTGTTGGCCAGCATTTCAGGCATTGTACAGACTGAAAAGATTAATGGATTAATTGAAAATGGAACCACAGATTAATTGATAATGGAAATAATCGTTAGATACAGCCCTGATGGGAAGCTGTGAAAAGATCTTTGGTCAAATATCCGGCGGAACTGATAAAAGGTTTGATGAAAACCTAGATTTGTCCATCCTCTTCCCCACTTGTTAGTTGTCCCACTTGCTCTCCGACCGTCTATATGATGAGAGAAACGGCTGCCAACATTGGCAAACTGTCAGACCAAAGGCCAGCATATTGGCAGTGCCAGCAGGGCCTTTGTGGGTTAGAACTGTACACAGCAGCAAATGATGGATATTTGGATCAATCTTATGCAGGCAATCCTCTGTTTACTTTAACATGAAAAGAATTAAATCCACGTTTTAACAATCCAATTAAATCTGACAGGCTTTTACAGTGTAAACACATCTGAAGAGATCTCAATTCAGCAGATTGATCCGTTGAGAACTTTAACCACAGCCAAACAGCAAATGAATATGAATATCGGACTCATTATGCACATGCTCGCATACACATGCAGAGAGCGAGCACTCGGTTTAGCAGGCGGGCGACGATCCGAGGCAGCCTCAGAACATAAACAACTTTCCCCGGGGGAAAAAATCCTTGCCTTAAATCATCATTACTGTGGTGACAGACAGACACAGTCCCCGCGAAGACGGTTTCAACAGCAGAGTCAATCAAAGCAGAGGGTGATTGATGCTTGTCACGATTGATGCAGGCCCTCTGTCTCTGGGCACCAGCCTGCTGCTCTCTCACTCGCTCACTCACTCCCTCCTTTGTTGGTCTGGGACCTGGTTTAGAAGCATCAATTAGTCCCTTTGTAGGACTGGAAACGTTGTCTCTCCACTTCCCCGTGTCCTAACTTGATCCACTCGACGGTTTGTTACTCAGAACCATCCGAGAAGCCGTCATTGTTTAAAAAAGGGCAAGCACTTTCAAAAAAATACTAGGCAGGTGATTGGATGAACTATCTGTCAATCTGTCATCTTGCTGTAGCCGATCGGGAGAACGTGGAAGCTGCCATCGTTGTTTAGAACGAACAATCGCCTCTCGGTGTCGCGTCACACACACCTAAGCCACGGCCGTAGCTGTCAGTAGCTCCTCAGGATGCTGATTAGTCCGTGCACTGGCTTGCCGTACACAGAAGCATTACTTGAAGCCTGACAAGATGGATTTTCTCGTGATCTTGTGACGTCGCAAGAATCCAGCTGCTGTGCCAGATAACCCGTCTCCCTCCTGCATGTATGAATTGTTGTAATACCCTAAATGACAGAATATCTGTAGAAAGTAAGAGATGCTGGAAAGTTTTACTGTGACGTGATAGAATTTGGGATTTGTGTATACAGTATGACAGTAAAACTGACAACATATAGGCCATCTCCATGGGTGTCGAGGTTATGTTGGTACTTCAAGGTCCTGCTTTTGTGTCTGGCCCTGTTTTTTTTGCTATTAAATTTATATCATATTTAGGGCTGTCAATCAATTAAAATATTTAATCGTGATTAATCACATCCTTTTTATCTGTTCAAAATGTACCTTAAAGGGAGATTTGTCTAGTCTTTAATACTCTTATCAACATGGGAATCGGCAAATATGATGCTTTATGCAAATGCATGTATATATTTATTATTGAAGATCAGTTAACAACACAAAACAATGACAAATATTGTCCAGAAACCCTCACAGGTACTGCATTTAGCATAAAAAATATGCTCAAATCATAACATCAACAATGCAAACTCAAGGCCAACAGGCAACAACAGCTGTCAGTGTGTCAGTGTGCTGACTTGACTATGACTTGCTCTAAACTGCATGTGATTAACATAAAGAGGGCATGTCTGTAGAGGGGAGACTCGTGGGTACCCATAGAACCCATCTGCATTCACATATCTTGAGGTCAGAGGTCAAGGGACCCCTTTAAAAATGGCAATGCTAGTTTTTCCACGCCAAAATTTAGCGTAAATTTGGAGTGTTATTTAGCCTCCTTCACGACAAGCTAGTATGACATGGTTGGTAGCAAGATTTTCTAGTTTCCGCTGAAACCTAAAAATCACAAGTTGCAATAATGCGTAAAAAAACCCCATTAAAATGACTTTGCGTTAACGCGTTATTATCGTTTTAACTTTGACAGCCATAATTATAATATATGTGCTTTGCTATTTCTCTGTGACAAGGCCTAAATCTTAATTACCGGGTCCAATCCACTGTGGCAGTCGTCCAAATGCACTTGCAATTCATGGTTAATTATTTGTTTTTGTGTACCTTAGAAAAGGAGCACTTTGAACTCCATCCAGCAACTCACAGTCAAAAGGTGGTGTATGAATGGTGGAGGCCTCCTACGTCTAAACGTGCATTGATGGATATTCTAATGGAGCTGAAGAGGCTGACCTTGTGGGTCTAGAGTCTGTTTATTCTGAGCCAGACAGACTGCTCAGACGAACAGCCGGCAGTTGTGTTATCGGTTCCTGATGGCAGACAATGTGGGCATTACCCTCAGACAGCTCCCCACCAGCCTTCACTTTCATGGCAGACATAACTCATTTCATAGAGTGTTAATTTGGAGCGCTATTCCATTACAGGTTGGCATTGTGGCGCATGCCACCACTGGCTCGCACTGCTGCATTTCAATTTCACATTAGGCCAATCACACAATTGGGCTTATTAAAGAGTGTTCCTCCTCACAAAATTGCCTTGGAACTGTAAAATTATTCACCGCATAAAAAATAGCTATGACTTATCTACTCTCTCTCCTCTGACCCCCCTTTCCACCATGCTCCCTCTCTCTCTCTCTCTCTCTCTCTCTCTCTCTCTCTCCGTCTCCTTCATTCATTTCATCTTATCTTTCATTTTCCACTCATCATCTCGTTTCGTCTCCACTGCTGCTTCCCTCTTTCAGAGCTCTCCTTTTGCAACGGCGGAATATTAAAATGAGATTTGATGAGAGTGTTATCAGGCTCCCAGTCTTTTGTCCACTTTCTCCTTTCTGAAGGAGACTCTTAGTGCTCAAGGCGAAAAAGTGTGCATGTGTGTGTGTCTATCCACGTGCACATGAGCGTGTCTACGGAGGGTGGAGGGGGGTGTAAAGTACAAACTGTCTCCCTCTCCTCCCAGCACATTCATATCTCTTCTCTGATATTCCATCTAGCATCCAAGCGCATTTTGAAATTCTGCTCAGATAGCGATCTTCTGCGGGAGGTGGGGGGGAGAGGGGAAGAGGAGGGGAGGATGAAGTGGGGAAGTAGAAGCGAGGGAGGGGAAACTGCTCTCCACTCCCATCACCTTGGATGGATAAATGAAAAGTGTGGACCCAGACGAGTGCAACACGAGAAGGTAATGGGCTCACTCTGCAGTCAAAGTGACATCGCGGAGCCATTTGTGCTCTTCAAGCTAAAGTTGCAGCCACGCCGCGTGGAAAAGTCAACATTCATATTCTGCTGAGATAAAAAACGATACTCTCCTCTTTCTTTATCAAAAGTTAAAATGTCTATATTTACACCACCAGTGTGAAAACTTTTAAAGAAGAGGAGTGCCTTTGATTTCTTTTAACTTTATTTTCTGTTTGACAGCCCCTCAGAGGAAAACTCACCACTATTTTGCTCCCTCTCAACTCAGCCAGCAGTGTGTCGCTCTTTTCATGCTGCACAAATACACCAATTCTGGTTCCACAACTACTCCCTCTATCTAACCCAGATAGATCGGAGAGACCAGGGGGAGTCAAGCAGTGGAAATTAAGAGGCAAAGGGGGTAAAAACGACCCAGGTGAGGCTCCGATCGATCTCAGCCAACCCCTTTATTTACACAACATCTCTTGTTCCCCGACATCCCACAATCCCACGGCTTCGGAGTCCACCATCCATCACAAGGCTCAGGGACAGAGAGCCAGGTCAGAGAGGTTTAGGGGGTTGAAATTGCTGAGGTTTGAATGCCCAGAAACACAGAGGGGATAGGAGGGCGAGGAGGGTGAAGGATAAGATGTACTGAAGATGTAATCTCAAAGAGTAACACAGTGGAGCAGAGGGAACGAGATAAGGGAGGCCAATATAGGGAGGAGGAGGATGGAAGCTGTCAATGACTACGTTTACATGTACAAAATGTTCATTTTTTTGCCCTTATTCTAGGGCTGAGCAATATGACAATATAAAAATGTCTATATATTTTTCTATATTGTTTCTATCCTGATATAGGCTCGGCCTATGTTTAATTATTTTTTCTCTATAATTTCACTTAAAACTTTTCATTTTGCACTGCAGTTCTTAAAATTAGAAAATACTCAGTACTTTTCGTTTATCAAGTATTTAATTCACAAAGCAGTATCCAAAAAGACTATTACAAATAGACTATTTATTTATTGAATTACCGGAAAACATGCTATATTGTGATATATAACTTTATCGAGATGTGAAATCACCCATATTGTGATTTTGGCGATATTGTCCAGCCCTACTTTATTGCAAAAACGCCACTATTCCTACTAAGCTGTTTACAAGGCTAATGAAAATTATTATTAATTATTACAGTAATATTCCTGTTTACATGCAGCTGTGCATACTCTGATTAACGTATCTGGTAGCAGACTTGTTCGACTGTGCGAACAGCCTTCCTCTTTCAATCCTTCAATCACCTTCTTGAAAAGGTCGGCATTGTGATATTTGAAAATATCCAAAAAACTGTTGATATCCAAGTCTTTCATAATGTTCATAATGTTTAAAATAGGGCTGTGAAAGTTAAAGTGAGAATAACGCGTTAACACAAATTCATTTTAAAATCACTTATTTCTTTAACTTCATTAACGCAAATTATGATTTTTAGGTTGTAGCAGGCTCAGTTTTAACCATGACCAGGAATAATAGTAGATATTAATGTTCATGTAAACATAGTCAATGACATGAGAGGAGGATTGGTGGAGGGGGTTTAGAAAGATGAAATAGTGCAGAGGGGGGAACCAAAGTAAGATAAAGTGATCATCAAGCGATGTGTACGTACTTGCTCCCTCCATTGAGCTTGTATCCATGAGCGCGGGAAGAGCTGCCTCAGATGTGGATATCTTGCTCCTGTCCCGATCTCGTTCCCGGTCTCTGTCTCGGTCTCTCTCCCTTCCTGTGGACGAGGCCTCCCCGGCTCGTCGCTGCCTGTTCTTCTGGGCCTCCATGGCTTTGAGCTTGCGGGCGTGCTTGTGGCCCTTATAGTGGGCTTCTGCTTGGTTCTGCAGGAAAAAGAAAGAAAACCAGGTTAGGAAGGGAAAAGCAGAAAGGAGTTTTTGACTCTGGAAAGACTGGAGCCCACGTGCAATAAATGTTAAAATGCACGTCTGAATATTCGCCCTCTTGCAGGCATACACAGGCTGCAAGGACGCGAGTCTGTTTCCACCTGATAACAGCGCTGGCACATTGGGAGGCCAGAGGTATAATTGCATGTGTAATGTGCAACAAGAGAGAGGATCCCATCTCCACAACTACCCTATTAATGTGCACTGTGAGAGTCAGCCTCTGCAAATCCTAGACACGCGGCAACACATGCACACATCTGAGCACACTCCCAAACCCACATATACAAATCAGACGCAAAACACATTCTGAATGACTGTGATGCGGCTATAAACACGTTCACACAAATTTCCCTCTGGGTGGATCGAGATTTACCTTCACATTCTCATCATTCTCACGGCCTTTTTCAATCCAAGAACAAAGCCCCTGTTGTCAGAGCCAGCGTGGATACATAGGAATAGCAGAGAAATCAATACAGAGATCACTCATTAAAAGCTAAAACAACCTCCGGGGATCAGCTCTCACCAGCTCCCGGCCTGGATAGGACATCGTTTTAGAGGGAAGGAGCTGAACTAGAACCCGTCGTTTAGTTTGATACCCTCAATATTTAAAGGTACAGTGTGCAGGATTTGGCGGCATCTAGTGGTGTGGTTTCAGATTGCAACCAACTGAGTACCCCTCCACTCACTCCTCTCTTTCCAAGACTGCAGCAACGTGAGCTGTTGAGTGCAAAACCGTGGTAACGCCATTCACCTTCATAATAACACTACTTTAGGAGGTCAGACTAGAACGGAAGTCAGACGGCAGCTGGCGATACCACGATTTTGCACTTTGCGGCTCCCTATGAAGATATGAATGGCTCATTCTCAGCTAACGATTCTTAGTTTCAGGTGATTATACACTAATGAAAACATGGTTATGAATATTATATTACATTTCTGCTAATAAATCTCCCGAAATGTTACACACTGTTCCTTTAAGAGATAAATGGATTAAGTATAAAAAAGACTTTCTTTCCGAAGGGTGTATGTTTTGACATGTGGAGCGAGGTAAGTCTCTCCTCCAAGACTGCAGCGCTTCCTTCCAAACTCTCATCCAGCTTTAATTCCTCGAGAAATAAATCATGCAAATCCTCAGGGACCAAACAAGTTGAGCAAAGAGACTGGACTTTATTTTGAAGGACTCCTAAGTGATGAATAAATACACGCAGAAATGATTAAAAGACCCTTTCAGCAGGAGCAAAATGTGGATTTTTCTGATTACCAGATCATCAACAATACATAAAGTCCCGTAAGCAGTAAATACGATTAAATTCAAGGTTGCAGGTACACATACCACCAGTCACATGTGTTAGCTCTATGTAAACACCAGCAGTCTGGTGATGGAGTTAAACATGTACACTTCCCATTAGCGAGCCTAATGGTGTGACATAGTGGAGGCCTGTGAATAATGTGGCTGTCAAAGCATCTGTAAAAACAACTCGAATGCTTCAGCGCATCGTGTGACTGATCTGCCGTGAAAAGGCTTCAGAGATTAGCGTGATGTGACGAATTCAGCCAGCGCCTTCTCCACCACCAGCCTCTTCGTCCAATTGAGTCTCAGCGGAGGCAGAGGGACAAGGTGTGAAATGAGCTTTGGTTTTCACATCAGCATCCCGGCCAGCAGGATACAGCGCTCTTCTGAGGGATTCTTCATTGTCCGGTGATTAAGCAATCCTACGGCTGAGAGTAAACTATATCTGGTGCATGGTGTTATGTTCAGTGGGTGTGGAACATGTCCCCCCGTAGCCCTGAAATGGCGCTGAATCCTCTCTCCCAATAATAACTTGCTTGTAGCGAAAATAATAACAAAGACATGGAAATAAAACGGATCTGCCAGTTGGTTTGCTTAATTCAATTTGATTGTGGAAGTGCATGTTTCCCCTCAAGACACTAAAAATGTAGGATTCGTGGTAATAAACATTGCCTTTACTAAATTTGCTAGTCACAGTTGTCTCTGTGATGGTTCTCGCTGCACTGCGCTATAAATATATGTTGCCTAATTATGTTCTATTATGTTAGCACAGTGTAAAATTTTAACTATGACGAAGAAGAGGAAAGACATCAAATGAAAAATGTGTGCAGGTACAAGAGTAGAAGACACAAACACACACCTACATCCACACACAGCCACGCACGCACGCACACACACATGAAACAACATTCAAACAACCTCTAGGCTTCTTCAAAAGCCACTGACAGACAAAAAATAATAAGAAATAACAGAAATATCTGATGATCGACATTAGCATGAAAAATGTGGTAACAGCAGCACTTCCTCAAACCATTTCATTTCCTTCTTTTAGGAACAGTTCATCCCAAGTAGAGGGTCGCCGGTTCAAGTCCCCGCACGGACCAAGTACGGAGCGTGGACTGGTAACCTCCACATGGGCGGCTGCGGCTCAGAGGGTAGAGCAGGTTGTCCACCAATCAGAAGGTCGGTGGTTCAATCCACATGTTGATGTGTCCTTGAGCAAGACACCCAACCCCAAATTGCTCCCGAAGGCATAGCCTTCGGTGTGTGAATGAGTATTTAGATTAGATCCTGATAGGCAAAGTTGGCACCTTAGTAGCCTCTGCCATCAGTGTGTGAATGGGTGAATACTGACATGTAGTGTAAAGCGCTTTGAGTGGTCGGAAGACTAGAAAAGCGCTATATAAATGCAAGTCCATTTACCATTTAACCTGCTGGGAACTGCCGAGTTGCCCTTGGAACCGACCCCCTAAAAGAAAAACTGCTCCCCAGGCAGCTGTATAGTAGCAGCCCACTGCTCCTAATACTAGGATGTGTTAAATGCAGTAGCTAAATTTCACTGTGTGCTGTGCTATGTACAATAAAATTGGATTTACATTTCCACTGACACACCCTGGAGTACACCTCTACATCACTGCAGCTATAGGTGAGAGGTTGAACCACTGGAGGTCAGCAAAAACAAGATTTGTCAGGTGGTGTTAAGTTGCTCTTTAAGGTCAATTTGTGCTTTACTGAGCAGCAGAGAAAGCTTACTTATTTCCCCTTAGAGCATTATGCAGGAGGATAACTTGGTATAATATGTGAGCAAACTCTGAGGAGGGTACATGGAAGTGTTAGGAGAGTATTCATGCTCTCAGAGAGACCGATAAAGCTACAGTCAGACCTGACACTCCTCTTTAAGTCAGTGTGCAGAGGCAGGGAATGGGATTTGCTCTAGTGTGTGAGGAGCACGTCTGAGTCTCCTCTACCCCCTCAGCTCCCCGTCCCCTGTGCCTCAGCCCTGCTTTGAAGACGGAGTCCAAAAAAGAAATGTGTGTGTATTTTACTGCGCCCAGACGAGACGTCTTAGGGCTTTCTGGACTATTATCTATTTGTTTATGTGAATATGCATGAAATGTCATGGGATGTTTGCCTGTGTGTGTGTGTGTGTGTGTGTGTGTGTGTGCTCTAGTTGCAAGCGTACAGCGTGTGTGTAGTTGTGTGCGTGTGCAAGGGGTGGCGAGGATGGGAGAAATGGAACGAGGAGGCGAGAATGCTGCTTCCTGCTGGGGCTGCTGATTGTTTCTGCTCTTTGCTGATAAACGACAGCTCTCCCTGCTGTCTAATCCCTCATACCAAAACAACACACACACACACACATACAGATTTCACTAAAAGGGAGACTGAACAAACTTTTATATACACATAACTAGAAAAAAAAACTAACTAACTTTAACTTTTACATAAATTTGCAGAAAGGGCTTCACTTACTGGTTTCTGTTTTGCATACAGACACAAAGATACACACATTTGCTTATTCACACACACACGCAGCATACACAAACACGGTGGGGATGATAAGTGTTTAGGTAATTGAGGGACGGCCATATTTTCAAAAAGCAACATTCAAGATGATAGCAGAAGCATAAAAACAAAGAGATGATGTTCTCTGAGGCTAGACTCACTTTTTGGCACAGATTGCTTTTATGTGGTAAATCAAACAGTCTGGCATGCGGTCTCTTCCTCTCTCTTATCGTCCCACAACCCTCTCTATATTTCTCATAAAGGCATAAAGCCACTAAAACATGTCTTACCGTTGAGTTAAAGCGCAGGTGGCAAATGTTGCAGGAGATAATCTGTTTCTTCTTGAGGGGCTGAGGGACGCCGAATGTGTGGTTGATCACTGCCTTCTGGACAGGGTCCATCTGAGAGACAGAGAGGAGAGAGCAGCACAAACGACGTTAGTTTTTATACGATTTTATTTTCCCCAAATGAGAAATGTCTGGGCAGCAGAACAACTCAGAGGTGAGGTTATTCGCCAGCAAAACAAGATTCAATCTTCAGTGTGGCAAAACTTTTATGAAGTATCCTTAACGCCCCAGTAGACAGCCCAACATCACGTCCAAATATTTCCAGCAGCTACAGCAGAACGTGATGGGGAAATAATTTCAGCTCTTAGTGTCAGTCCCTCAGAATTAAAGAGTAAGGGGCATCGTTTTGATTCACCATTTGGCACCAATGTTGAGAAATATATAAAAAATAGACAGCCAATTCCTTGTTATAGGTGAAAGTTGGCTTGCTAAAAGTGATGCAGTCTAATGCAACAGTCCTGCAATAAATCTCACCTTCACGACGGTTAAAATGTTAAAGATTTAGAGAGGTGGCAATTCAACTATATGTTCATTTTGGTGGTGCTGTTACAATCTTAAAACCACCTGCATGCAACCAGAGGGCATGAAGAGAATATGCTCCTCACATGTTTATCATAGTGATTAAAGATACAGATAAATACCTGTGATAGCTGAGCAGGTTTACGGCATTAATCTGGAACAAATACAAACTTCACCCAGTGAATTAGCATGAGGTTACATGACCCCGTGAGCCCCTTATCGGATAAGTTGACTGATCTGCAGTGTAATGGCAAATGGCACTGATATTACTCCTCCCATACAATCTCTTCTTGATTTGTCAAACCTTATTGGACATACTTTCTTTTTCAAAAGGTTTTACAATGATGATGAATATATTTTTATATTTCAATCTGCTTTGAAAAAACAGTAATCGACAATGTCAATTCTTGCGCACACATTTAAAGGTGCAGTGTGTAGGATTTGGCGGCATCTAGTGGTGAGGTTGCTCCGTGAAGAGGACCCGCTCCCTATGTAGATATAAACGGCTCATTCTAAACTAACAAAAACACAATGATTCTTATTTTCAGGTGATTATACACTAATGAAAACATACTAATATTATATATATATATAATATAATACCCCACTGATAAGAACTGTTTCTTTTTGCATTCAACTACTTCATACTTTACTTTATTTTTAACAGTCAAATGTATTTATTTGTTTATTTAATAATTTTCCCTGCTTCCTCTTTCTTTTTTCTCTTTCTATTTCTGAGGCAATTTACTCATATGACAGAAACCTACTCTGTGTTGTTTAGTACATACTGTAGCTGTTTTATTGCATCAACTCCTGTTGTATTTACCTGGACTGATGGCTCATTGATTGCACCTGTGCCTGCTATATTTAAGTGACCTGAAAGCAGAACTGTGGGACTGACATGTTGGCAATTGGTTTTAACGTCACTTTATTGTGCACCTGAGTACTTTAGTGTTACGCAATAAGATTGGAAGAAAAAATATTCTCTCTTTCTGTGGCTGTTAGCTCTTAACTGCCTCACAATAAAGACCGACAGTTCTGCTGGTGTGGAATCCCTCTTTCTGTACGTGACTGGTCACCGTGTTTAGATAATAATTGAGATGTGTGTCAGATTCACTCTTCACTCATGCATCGCAAGCCAAGGAAATCATCAGGGTTGTCGCTGCTCTCATAGGGCGGAATATATTAATAGAGCTCCACCTTTTTCATTTAACATCCAGACCTCAAAAATGGGGCCGAGCCAAGACGGGCCCAGAGGTGGGCATGTCCGGGATAGAAATAGAAACAACATGGAAAACATGGCTCCTAAAATTGTTCTTGGGGACATAAAAACGAAAACATGATGCAAGTTTAGAGGAGATTTACAGCCACCCAGGAATTCCTGTTAGTTAAAGGAGTATTCAATGTACAACACATGGATCTTTTGATCAAAGCCTACGTCATAGGTATCTATGGGGGGGACTCCTGTTGACTACAAATCCAACCTTAGCCTTCATGTTTCTCTCCACATGAGTAAGTTAGTTTTTAACACGACTGTATTGCCCTGTTGTTACCAGCCTCGCTACAGCTCGTATTTCAATGTAGTTAGAGTTCATTGTAATCTCAGTTATGTGACTGTCTAATAGATGATGAGTCAGTGCAGCCCAGCGGGAAATGTTTGGAGCGGGGCAGACTAATTCAGTTTTAACTGTCTGTGAATAGACTGCAGACAGTCCCAGAACGGCGTACTATAAACGGTGGAGCGAAAGCCGAGGCTTCATTAGAAGGTCTGCATGCCACGATGACAGCTGATTTCATTGCATGCTATCACATATAACAATCATCTTGGCTCTCTCCCCGGGCTGGCCCAGGGCCTGGCCTAGTCCATTCCTCGGCTCGCATGGCAGAAGGATGACGGAGGAGAGCGCTGTTCTCACACAGAGTTAGACCGCCGCTCACTGGAAGCACACCGGTGGCTCTGCAGACAGCCTCAGCTGCCCAGAGATCAAGGAGTGTTGGTGTATCGATGGCAGCGAGGATGGCGCGCTGCCTTGCTTTCTTTCTGATTCAACATCAGATCCCTTCGTACCACACAAAGAGCTGAGCCATGTCCAAGGCAGCTGCCTCTTCTGCAAGAGTGGAGTCTGTTTACTACGGATTCCTCAAGAAGGCCAGGTGTGAGAGGGAATATAAACACACCTGACACTGAAACCTCCGTGCTGGAGGTATATCTCTCCCTCAGGGCCATCTTTGCCTTTGTTGCTTTATTTTGGCCTCTTCTACATGACTCAAAGCTACCTCTGGGAGCAACTGACTTTTCCCTTCATCAGCTGAAGCCTGACCATTGAAACCTAGCTCTCCCACTCCTGCTGCCCTCCGTCCACCTTAGCAGGGCAGGCTGCACACAGCTATTTGTTTTAGGAACTGAAGAATGTGCCCATTGTCCGTCCGCAGCCATCCTGAACCGACCGCTATAAATGAGTCTTTTGTCCAAGCCCTCCGTCCTCCCCCGCCGTCCTGGTGCAGACAGAACTTATCCAGCGCCGGGCGGCTGAGTCCGTGATGGGGTTTCATGGTAGGTAGAGAGAAAGAGACACACACAGACAGGAGGGGGGGAGGATGTAAGAAGGGACACCAGGGGAACCGGAGGATATTTAGTTTTGGAGACAGGTGCATTCATCTTCCCCCCTGCACACGTAAGGGACAACATGTGCCTTATCAGGGCTGAGAGAACCTGGGGCTCCCAGTTGAATGGACTTTGTGATTAATGCCACAGCTGCGCTGTCAGACTGTGTGTTATGGAGGCTAATCATCTCCTCCCGGGACTGAAGCGACACTGATTTGATGTCATTTCCACAGTTATCATAATTTCTGCATTCTGGTTGAGGTAGATTTCACGTCCTACTGCGAGCTGTATTCTATGTTAGGAGGAACAGTGTGTAACATTTACAGGGAATGGAATATAATATCAATAAGTATGTTTTCTTTAGTGTATAATTATATGAAAATAATAGTAATTGTGTTTTCGGTACCTTAGGATGAGCCATGCAGCCGGCCGCCATGTTTCTACAGTAGCCCAGAACGGACAAACCAAACACTGGCTCGACATAAGGCCTTTCGCCGTTTTCATGTTTTTGCGTTGGCCACCGTAGTTCTCCTACACGCTTGGCACACTGGAGAAGTTTCAGTTGTTTTTAATCTGCAACATCGCCACTAGATGTCGCCAAATCCTACACACTGCACCTTTAACAATGACTGAAAGATATGATAATGTGCAAGGCATTTAGCGTGCAATAAGAATGCTGTTCTTGCTTTTGGCATGTCATTTGTACGCCATGTAGTTTTTACTGTCTGCAATCCAACGCATCCACGGAAATATGCTACGCTCAGAGCATAGAATGCTTGATGTAGAATAAAAAGCGAGAGAGACTGCTTATGAGGTGGATGGGTTCAACAAACACAGGACTTTCAACCAGGAGACCGGTGTTTTTTGTAAGTTACATTAATGACATTTGTGACATGTTTTTTAGTTACCTTTGTGACGTGTTTTCCGTAGTTATGTTACATTGTGTCCGTACATATTTTGAGCCCAACAATGATGTTTTTCCTAAACCGAACTAAGTGGTTTTGTTGCCTAAACCACTGGTTCTCAACCTTTTTCTTGTCAAAGACGTTGATACACATTAGGTCACAGACCCCCACTTGATAAGATTTTGCTAAAGGGACCTCCATCTGAAAAGATTTTGGTTGTTAGATATGATTAAGATCAGAAATCTATAGTTGTCAACTACAGTCGAGGAGATAACCGTTGAGGAAGTGAAACCTAGTATCAGAATAGTCACTCTTATGACTCTTATTCACATTTGGCTCACTTTTATAGTTAATCAAATATTCAAAATAAACTATTCCCCATTTTTCTGCGGACTCCCTGGAACTCCCTGAAGGACCACTGGGGGTCGCCGGACCCCTGGTTGAGAACCATTGACCTAAACCTAACTGCGGATGTCACGTTATCGTAGTTTTGTTTCGTGGTGTAAAAATGACACGCAAAAAGGCTAAGATGCATCCTCATGACATGCAGAATGTCCTTGTAATGTCATACTATTTATACGCCTCCCCATGAGACTGGGTTGGAATATCATTGCAACTCTTTAAGTATGATTTCCTGCGAACTAACTTGCTGCATTCATTAATAATCTACTGCCTTTTTCTTCCACAATAACGGTTACTAATAGTACTACTTAAGCATGATGCCCAAAAATAAAACAGTGCTTTAAATGCTGAAATATATTTACTGTGGGTTGACACAAATTATTTTTTCAGACAACATAAAGTACAGAGCTGCAAGGCACAGATGTCGGTTTGAGAATAGAAGCAGCAAGTTTCCCACTGAAACATAAGTATAGCACAGACAAAACGCTGACCAGAGACTTGCCTTAATGCCTCCACCACTAATATAAATACACAAGGCTGTCAGAGGAATTAATGTTTTCCATGCTGCCCTTGCTGCTAGGCATGCTCAACCCTCCATAGAGCAGTGGGCAGCAGAACAAATGAACAAACTGCACTTTTCACATACTGTAGCAGGTCGGAGACCCCCTACATACGCATCATACAGCACACGTTTTACCACCCCCACACACATGTCATCCACTGTAAGAGCCAGCCAGCCAGATGTCTGCGTGGCCCTACCTACCTCTCCCTCTCTCTACCTTTTTTCGCTTGGTTTGAAAAGGTGTAAAGTGTATGCTGGAGCGAAAGCTCCGGCTTATGTTTCATTTACAGACCACAGAACTGGAGACGGTTTCACAGTGTGCGATCAGGGAAGTGAACACACACACACACCCTCTTGCACACACACACACACAGAGCGTAAAACTAGGATCAAAGAAATCAGAAGTACCTTTACACACACATACACACCCAAAACGACAATGGGTATAGCGCTAGTAAGTAAAGGATCAAAGATACAGGCTTTTAATTCCAGGCACAGAGGCAAGGTTTCTTGAAAACCGACCAGTTTGCTGCTGACGTTCCGAACAAAGTAATAGGGATCTCATCTGTAAAGAGATGCTGATACTGAGGTGACAACTGGAATGCTGAGAGGTGAAAGACAGCCTGAATAAAGATTAGCAACCCGAACCTACAGGTAAGGAGAATTTATGGGACGAGTACTGGAGGCTAAGGTCTGGCAGGACAGATAGTGAGATGGTGAATGACATGATTTTATAGCCCAGTCTGTCTTTATACCTCTCACTGATCATGAGGTTGAACATTGACACTAGATTTATGAAGTATGTGGATCACAACCCCGAGCCATAAAAATTAAGGTTGTTCCTGTCCCAGAGTACAAAAGAGCGTTAATGTCTGTTGGGGGTTGACATATGTTTTAATCAATACCACTGATGTTTTGCAAGTGGCGTGCAAGCAACCCTGTCTCCTACAAAGTGATGTTCCTATACAAATAAAATGCTTTCTCAATTACTTTTTTATAGGGAAGTGTATTTTCTCCCGGATTACAGCTGACCTTTTAAACAGTTTTAAACCAATCCGATCTCACAGGAAGGCGTATAAATAGCATGACATTACACGGACATTCTGTGTGTCATGAGAACCCATTTTAGCCTTTTTGCGTGTCATCTGTATGCCTCTCGATAAAACTACAGTAACCTTCGCAGTTAGGTTTAGGCAACAAAACCCCTTAGTTAGAATTAGGGAAAACATGGTTGGGCTTAAAATAAGAATGTAAACTAAGTAACATACGTACAGAAACACCGTAACATAAGTACGGAAAACACAAACGTGACGTGACAGACGTCAACTTACAAAAAAAACACAGATCTCCTGGTTAAAAGTCGTGTGTTTGTTTTAATTCGCAATGCAGTTTCGTTGTATGGGAACATCATTTTCAGAAGACAGGGCTTGGTGTAAGACGAGATGAGAGAAATTGTTTTAATAAAAATGTGTTCTCAAGCTAAAAGAAGCAAGTTACCAAACATAGATTAATTGGTTCCATTTTATTGAATTGCTATTTCCATGATATGAGGTGCCAAAGAGGCGTTTCACTCACCGTGTTAAAGTTGGGGAAGAGGCTGAGGGGGGAGGATCCATTGAGTCTGAAGGGCAGGAGGTGTTTGAGGTCGAGCTGAGGCTGCAGAGGTCGTCCCGGGACGGGGAGGGAAGCCAGAAGGGGGCTGCCCTGGGCCGACGTACCTGGACAACACAGAGAGATAGATGTTAGAAGTTAAGAAACAAGGGGAAATGCTAGGGGACATTTCTGTCCCAGTGTGATTGTAAGAGTAGAACTGCACTGATGGCTTCCAAAAGGTCAGATGCTGCGCTCACAGGAGGCCTGACTTTGATTTATTTGATACCTGAGGCACTGTTACACCTCCAGCTGACACCCAGCACACATTGTACAACTCAAATGTGTGTGTACGAGTGTGCATGTGCTTCTTGTATCTGGGACAATACAGCGTGTGTTTCGGTTTTCATGCAGACAATAGGAGGTGTACACGCTGGAGACTTAAAACTCCCATCACCCCAGGTGCCCGGGTTGATCCCCCAAGGACAAGCCACCTGTCCTCATGTACATACACACAGACACACATGCACATACACACAAACACATCATTTAATTACTGATTTATTGGCTAAGGAAAGGTGCCTCTGCGAGGGGAAGATGGGAGATATCGGATTTCAAATGGACCAGGGATGAAGAGATTTCTAATTTTCCGCTTGGCTGCGTTTCAGTGGACCAGTGTGCTCACCGGTGCACAGGCACTTATCCCAGCGCCAGGATCAATCATCGGTGTCAGCTGCGGGTCACCGTGGCCACACCAAAGTATGCCTATCATGTGAGCCCTCCTCCAACGCACACACCGTGAGGCGGTTGTACTCGTGTGTGATAACGCACACCGAAAAAAAAAAAAAAAGCAATCACTGACCTTACAATAATACCATCGGCTTAGAAATGGAAAAGATTGGCCAAAAAAAGAGCTTCTTCTTCTCAGGATAGGGGA
The DNA here is from genome assembly GCA_916701665.1 of Sebastiscus tertius. Taxonomy (NCBI): domain Eukaryota; kingdom Metazoa; phylum Chordata; class Actinopteri; order Perciformes; family Sebastidae; genus Sebastiscus; species Sebastiscus tertius. Next base: position 14,958 of record CAKAOH010013923.1, on the reverse strand, counting down.
GGGAGATGTGCAAGATTTCAGAGCCAGATGGTGGGATACAGAAAGGGAAAGGTGAAGACAGAAACACTGGTGTCACAGTGAAACATTGGTAATATATTCATAGCTGGGAGTGCATCGTGTATGGTGCTACTGTTTATGTTACAGGGCAATCATAAAGTTGAAATAAAATTACTTTATCGCTATAAGAAAAGAATTCACCGCTGAGTCTTAGTAATGTTTCATATGAAATGACTAGTTGTGTTGCTCATGAAATACAAATAAAGACAACGGACTGGAAAAACTAAAGAACTGCATTTTGCTGCAGTGAAAAAGGGCAAAATTCAGAACCAGTGTAGTTAAAAACATGTCAACAGTGTCAAGAAGTTGAACAAATCTTGAGCTGAATCTTCTGAATCTAAAACTGTTCACAAATACAACCCAATTTTGCCAAACTAAAATGAACAAAAACACTTTGTTATGGAAAGATCATGATTTAAACAGCCAACTTTAATTCTATGTCTGCTGACTCCAGCATGAAAACCAAGCGCACTATGCACCCATCCACAGTGGTGTGGTGTTCGTTGATGAGGTGGTTACAGAGGAGGAAGTGGGTATACTCTGCTATATATTCCTCTGGCTTTTTGGCTAATAGGTTGGTATACTGTAAACCAACAGAGAGGTGGGTATACCTGTATACCTGTGTACACCCTCCACTACACCACAGCCCATCCACCATCTCATCCTTATTTTTTACCTCGTTATAAAAATGACACACTCCTCTCTCTCCTCTGGCTCCGAATATAATTCCTAGAAAGACTGAATGGGCTGGATGAAATATAGAGCTATTCCACTTATCGTTCACTAAGACTGCTTGAACATGGCTGCATCACTGAAAATATGAATAAAGGTCCGCACACTGTAGCTCCCTTGAGTGCAATTTATTAGCACGTCCACAAGTGACGTTTCAAGCAGATGCTCTTCATCAGACTTCGTAATATCAACATCTTTAAATACATACGCTCTGCTCACCATACAACCCACACATGAGAACCAGTTTTATATACATGTATATTAAGAAAAGTGCATATATAGACCGTTTCAATGGAATTGCATTGCTGGACAACAACTTGGGTTCATGTTTACTTCCTGTCAGCTTATGTCATTCACATACGCTGCAACAGGAAATAAACTGGGACACATTTTTTACATTTACAACCGTGAAATGGTCTGTGCATATAATATACAAAAATATAGGTAAGAACCATCGACTGTATACAAGAAGTGGACATAGTCATCGTGACGTCACCCATTGGTTTGTTGACTGCTGTTTTGAAGTCTTGAGTTCGACATTTCGGACATTGCCATCTAGGGTTTTTGGCCGTCACCATCTTGGCTTTTTGCAATCAGAAGTGATACGTGCTAGTGGAGCGAAGTACAACCGAACGCTGAATAAGACATTTTTAGGAGACCAAAAAGGTTATCATTAACTTTCATGAACTGAAAACACACTGTGAAAGGGTTAAAGTTGTAAGACGAAAACACGGACAACTCCCAGACTGGACAACGCCGTGGTAGCGACCTGTCAATCACAAGGTAGCCACGCCCTAAAGCACACCCTGCTTTATGGTCTATTTGACTCTAAATGGGACCATAATTTACTAAATGAACATCATGCTGTATTGAAGAAGACTTGAAACTAGCGATTGAGACCATAAACTCATGTTTACAATGTTTACTGAGGTAATAAATCAAGTGAGAAATAGGGTCATTTTCTCATAGACTTCTATACAATCTGACTTCTTTTTGCAACCAGAGGAGTCGCCCCCTGCAGGCTGTTAGAAAGAATGCAAGTTTAAGGCACTTCAGCATTGACTTCACTTTTCAAACACACTGCCCACTGGCGCCTCTATATTTAGAATAGGATGAAACATAAAACATATAGGAACAGGAATCTATAATCAGCATCACAGTCATGGTGTTTTTTCTTGTTTGTTGTGACATATTAGTTTTTTTCCTTAGCATTGGTTTCAAGGTTGTGGTATGATGAAGATACTGCTTTATAGCCTGTGTGTGAAGTACACAACAGAGTGATAGATGGGGAAATCTGTCAGTAGTCTGGCCCATGGCTTTCTGCAGCTTGGCGGCATTGGCAGCCATGTTTGTGGTTGGTGGGTGGACTGAAGCTCTCTGAGCATATGCTCCTCAGTGCTGGGCTCAGGCTTTCCTTTGCCATGTGTGGCTCTCCTCCGCTGTTTGTCTGACACCCAGAGAGATGCAGCAAAGGATGAACGCGGGCAGCCTACAGACACGTGGGCAGCAGCCGGCGGGGGATCGCTCGCACACTCAAACACGCACACACAGAAAACGAGGAGAAGCCGAGTCGTCTCTTGGCAGGGCTATCAGAGAAAGAGCTGGGCTTGCAGGGAGGACAGTTATCAGCTGATAGTGCTTCCCCACCTCTCTGTGACTCCCTAGGCAGCTTATTAAATCAGGGGCTGGCTGTTTGCCTCTTTGGATGATAACGCTGCCACGAAGGCACAGCCTGAATCTAGGCATGTACGACAGCGAGCGAAGGAGTGTGTGTGCGTGCTCGGCTTTGCATGTACTAGACCGGTATCACACGCATACAAACAGAACTGCCTACGCACCTCTGAAAACAAATAGCTCCCAGGGCAAGGGGGAAGTCGATATAAACACAGCCATATAACACGCACACACATATAATTTTGCACTTGGCACATATCACGAGTGATTCCAGTAGGAGTACACTTTAAAACATTTTCAAGCACATTTCTTGTGTTTTTGTATGTTTGTGTGCAAAGGAAGAAGGACGGCTTATTTCAGCCTGAAGCCCCTGATAACCTCCTTCTATCACACTGCGTCATTTTCCACTCATTTAATATTGTGTGTGCACATATGTACGCGTATGTGCACATATGTTCTTCCTCTCCACAGCCATGTCTGCGTCACAGCTGAGGTTTTATTTACGCCTCACTTGTGGTCTGGGGTCCAGACAACCGCTGGCAGTTGACTCAAGGCCTGAAACCAAATGTCCAGCCTCTTCCTCTCTCTCCAAGATGACTTCGCTAACGGATCTGACTGTCTCCGCCAGTCTCTCCCCGGGCAGACCTCCTCCTCCTCCTCCAACCATCACAACAACGCATTCCTCCCTCTCATGACTCACTGCGTTTGGTTATACAACAGCCACCGTCACATCGCATCTACATGGATGCGTGTATGTTTTTGTGGTGCATCCGAGCCAAAGAATTCAAACATTGATTTTCCAATTATTTTCCTCTTGCTCATCTGAGAAAATAATGGATTCCAACATATACAAACACACTGAGCCTTCCCTCCTCGTTCCTCTTCCGCTCTCACAGAATTAGCCGTTCAACCTTTTTAGTCCTTCGACTGTAATTCTCTTGTCATCACTCCAGTGCTCCCTTAGGTTTCTGACAAATTGCCTTTTCTCACATCTAAATACCTCCGCCCCGCCCCCGCGCTCTGCGTATCCCTGCAAAGTGCTGCTCAGCGGCACAGGAAGGAGAAAAAAGGAGAGGGTCGGGGAGGAGAGAAAACTGCCTTTCTATTTGTGGCCCAGTGTAATTATGTGGGATAGATGCTGGCACAGCAGGGTCTCGGAGTTGGGTGAGTGGATCTCCACCTTCTTTCTCCCTCTGACTGTTATAGCCTCTCAAAAGACGCCCCGCAATTTCATTTCGTATGAACTTGCTGAAAAACAGGTGGCATTTCGAGACTCTCCTCCCAAAACAACAGCATCAGTCGTTTGAGCCCCAATACGACAAATATTTACAATAGACTGTAAATAGAGTTGGATGACGCGTCTCCACTTCCTCCTAAAAGTGAAGCCAAAATATCCCGGATATGGGATCTTGAGATTTTTGACATCATTTGGAGTAAGAGCTGCGCAGTAGTGATCGGGGGACTGGAGTCGCAGTATCGAGGTCCCGCCCACACACCCGGCCGAGCCAATCACGAGCCGAGCATGGCCACAGCTTGTTAGCGTGAGCCACCTAGCTGCTACGTTAGCACCACAGTAGCTGTTTGGCTAGAAAGACACAACAACTAACCATAATATCTCTATAACTATAATTTATGATCAAATTGACACGTTCTATTACTTGTGACGGTTATGGAAAGTTAAAGTTACACCTCCTCTCTCGTACAATTCCCGAACCTCCGACTGCGCGGCGACTTCACTCAGAGCAGCTGTCAATCTCAGCGTCTCATCCCGTTTTTATAGCATCAAATAACTAATTAAAACCAAACTTACAACACTTAAAACACACTTGAATATACATCAGTGTGATAAGAACTACCTAAAAAGAAAGAAACCATTTTTGGGAAAAACTTTTATGACCTATACTGCAGCCAGCCACCAGGGGGCGATCAAGATGTTTTGACTTCACTTTTGGCTTTTCATATTTCAACTATCTTGACTTGCAAAATAAACATCATATGTGTGATTCATGGCGCAATTCAAACAGGATCAAAAAATTATTTGTCTCTCGCCGTTTCTATTTTTTCCTATTTAAGGTCTAATGGTGGTCCACCTCAAGTGGAAGGACTTCGCCTCTCTATACAGTCTATGGTGTTTACGTTCAAGTGACAAAGCCCTCAAGCGGCCATAGTCATTATGACGAGAGCAAAGGAGGGAGTAAGGTGGGGTTCCTAGAGAGCAACAAACTCCACGTAGAGAGGAGGTCAGGGTTGGGTCAACATAACCTCGGAGACGGCTGTTCATTTCTTGTTTTTTGTGCTTCAAACTTTCGAACAGGAAAAATGTCTTTTTTGGAAATGTTTTAAAATGTTTCACCCCCAAAAAAAAATCATACTTCATTATATTTTTTGCAACACCTAGCTTCAATAGTTCTTGACTCCAGTATGGCAGAACTCTCTTTGTCGTCATTTCTGGCGCACAGAGACAGAAAAAACAAGGACACTGTACCGCTGCTAGCGATGTGCACCCTTGTGGACCCCCAAGGACACGCATGACTTTGGCTACACTGTTGGTATAAAAAGACAAAAGGCTGCTGTGTTGAGGTAAAATAACGTACAAGACTACTGCTGCTGCTAAGTCCTTCAACAACCACAACAAAGACGTGAAACTCAGAGAGAGAATTACTTGTATTATGCAGTTTCTTATGGAGCACAAAAGAAAGCATGATGAAATCGTTTGTGTAAGAACATTTTAAAAGAATACACCAGAGATGGAGTTGGCTTTGTCTCTGGTTTTGTGTTTTTTTTGTCTTTGTAGTAGAGAAGAGTGATTGTGGGATCAGTGGGGTAAGAGCTGTTGATTTCTGCAGAATTTAAGGGTATTATGCACCACAACTCTGCTGCTCAGCTGTGAGTGCCTGCCTGCTGAGTAACAGTTGGACTGTCAGTTAGACCTTCGCCATCAGGCCTCTGATCTGATTATCCAGCTGTGATAATGAATATCTGCACATCTAAACTTGAATATGTTGAACAGGGAATTTGCAAGGGAAATTGCTGACCGGTGAAATGATGAGCACTAAGTGCAGGCGCAATATGAGCATAATCACTCTGCACCATGTGGATGAGTCTTTCGTCGCTTGCCAAGTACACATAACAACCTCTCTTTTTGATGATGTTTAGCGCGGTCCTCATATGCCAGCACCAAATGTGCACACACTCGAGTCCTGACACGCACACTCAGAGTCATAACGCGATGATGCTCATTGTGCATCTGCCACACTGTTGCCACGCTGTTTCACCATCCCCCAGCCACCCCGCCAACTTCCCAGCAGCCACTGCCCTGCCTCTGATGGGACTGGATCCGACAGGGAGAGGAAGAGCCGGCAACTACAACCATGCGCATAAATATAGAGCTGGAGCCTTTTAGTTACAATAACCCAACCTACAGAGGCTCTTTTTCGAGCGAGGTATGAAATAACCCAAGACATGCTATGCATACAAATGGCTGCCTCACACGCGCCGCGCCTGGAAATTGTAAATTGGCCTCATGGTGTATTAGAGACTCACGGCCATTCGAGGGCATGAAATGACATTGCACTGCCTCTGGATGTCCAAATGTACTCCACTGAGAGACACACAGAGAGAGAGACAAAGAGGGAGGCTGAGAAAAGTGACTCTTAACAGCCAATTAGCTCCCGCTTGATCAGGAGCTGGTGTGAGGGCCACCATGGGAACCATTATAGCACGGACGGAGAGCATTAACCACAATCAGTTTTAATTAAAAACTGACGCTTTTTATCCCTCTCCGTCCCCAGCCATTCCTCCCTCACTTCTGTTCTCACACTCCTCCTTAAAATTTGATGATAATCTGCAAACCTGAGTTTTAGATAAGATGCTACCGGACTGATTAGATCAAATGGTGCAGAGATGATAAAAGAACTTCAATTAGCCCCCAATTAAGCCAATTTGATTGGTTCAGTTGCATGAAACAGGCGAGAATTATATGTGTCTCTACAGCTGCAGATATGATCTCATCATGATGCATACAGCCGTTATTCTATATGAGAGGCAAACCTGGAAAGTGGCCAAATAAATGCATTATTCTAGCTGCATTCAAAGTGACCTTTTAGGAGACTTTTATGTCTGCAAACCACTTTCCCGTTTCAGCAAAGAAACGTAAACTATTCTCAACAGCATGCAATTTTAAATTTCTACAAAGCGCCCTTTCATTTCATCTTCCCCTCCTCTCCCTCTCTCGTTTCTTCACCTTACCTTAAAGCCTTTAAAGTTGTTTATTTGAATCACATTTTCGCTTTTTTTTTCTGGGTCACTTGGCATGCCGCGCCGGCTGCACTGTGACTGTATATTGTGTACTGGGGTGTGTAAGTTGATGACTGTGTGTGCTGCACATGACAGTTTGTATTCCGATGTGTGTGCATCAGGCAGATACAGTTTATTTGGTAAATATGTGCAAGGAATATTTGAGCAGAGCGAGGGGAGAAGAGCTAGCAGAAGAGGAAAAAAAAATCTACATGATATAAAAATGTTGCCGCTGAGATATTTCCAGCAGAGATCCTGGAGTCAATCTCTAATAACATTGTGAAGATTTTTCTTATGAGGATTATATTTAATCTCTTACTTACTTTCTGTGACCCTATTTTAAGCTAATCTGCGCTTAAAAAAAAGTCTCTCATATGTAGTTCTGCCCTCCTTTCTCCTCCTTTTCCCTGGATTGCAGGAGGTGGCAGATTGCTCCATGTGGCCTGATTATATGCAAGGCTAAGCACAGTTTGCCCCACGACTGAAAATAGAGCACTCTCGGGGAGGAAGATGACTTCATAACTTTTCATTCACATGCAGTTTTAGAGGAATTATACAAAGTCAGACAAAATCTGTCGAGTTGAGTTCAGTCAACCCTCCCGAAATCTCACCTGAATTCAGTCAGGCTTCTGCTCTCCCGCTGGCTCGGGTATATCATCGCTTTAAGTGCGTTTGTTAATCACAGACGACAAAATGAGACGAAGTATGACGTGAGATAAGTGTGCAGGAGATTTAGAAGCTGATTTAGCACTCATGCAGCTCCATCACAGTGTGGATAATTATATTATATAAACCCGATATCACGCCAAAGCACGTAATAGACCCGTCTGTCCACCAAAGGATGGTGTGTCAGTGTCATGTTTTGCCTCGCCGAGGTGTGACACACATGTATGAAAGTGCCCACTTAGGTTTAGGCAACAAAATCACTTAGTTAGGTTTAGGAAAAGCATCATGGTTGGCCTTAAAATAAGTACATAACTAAGTAAAATACATATGGAAACAACGTAACATAATCACAAATGCCACTAAAAATCATGTCACTAATGTAGCTTACAAAACAAAACACCGGTCTCCTGGTTGAAAGTCCTGTGTTTGTTGGATCTATCAACCCGCCATAAGAAGTCTCTCTCACTTTTCATTGTACGTCACTAGCTCTGAGCGTAGCTTATTTACGCGGATGCATTTACATTGGAGTCGGTGCAGACTACATGGCGTACAAATGATACGCTTAAATCAAGAACGGAGTTCTTATTACACGCTTTTGCCTTGCGCATTATTGTGTCATTCACACGCCTTTTCATGTGACTGGGCTGACTATATAGAGACTAATTTAAAACTAATGAATAAAACACGCCCTGACATTGAAGTTTAAATAAGATCAATATTCAGCCTCTGGCTTGAGCTGTGATGCTTCCTCATCACAGGAAGATATAAAACCTTTGCCTGTTACTGGCACAAACAACAAGGTTAAAATTCAATTACGAGAAGTACTGTACAGTGAGGGAGGTGAGGTCAACATGACCCTGAAATTACCATCTCTTTTCTTACTATTACAATGTTACATCTTCACATTTGTAGTTGCTTTTTTGAAATGTTCTGCTCGACTGTTGGGTAGAGCACATTTTGAGTCACTATATCTCATTGAAAAATGTGTTTTTCTCAACCTGACTGAGCTTTATCTTCCACTTTACCTACCCGTTTAGGTATTTTATGCTAAAAACTTCGGAAGTTAGCAACAAAAAGTCACTCCAGACGTGACGAGGGTTGGTTAATATCATATATTTAATGTTATTCCATTATATATTTGATGAAAAAATTATATCAGTATGATTTTTCTCCATTTCTGAGATATATTCAAAGTAGCCCACTGTATGGTACAGTATGGTAAATGTATAATATATATACCACGTATAATATGGTAAACATCTAGAAGAAATACATGGAAATAATACTGGTACTGGTAATATTATCAATTCCATGGTAACAAGTTGACGTATGCTGTTATACTAACCTATTACTAGCATTATATTCAGTACATGGTTAACTGTAGAGGCCTATATAAAAAAAAAACTGTGGGGACTGTTAAAAAAACAAACATTAGTTGTTATTGTGGCCCAAAGGAAATCAAATTCCAATTCCAATGTTTTTTTTTTATCTTAGTGAAGACATTAAATGGTTAACAGATAAGAAATACTTTGAACAAACAATTCCTAAATTTAACATTTTACTTCAAACTATGAAAAAGCTGTCAGCAGTGTGTTTGTGTGACTCAGTAGTGAGTCGTGGCAGTCCAGCGGAGGTAACAGGACCTCGTGGAGATGCTTCTTCTCCCGGGGAGTGTCTATAATGAGTTCTGTCAGGCAAGCAGCGAACAGCGCTTTGCTGCCGAACCCAACCTGAGCAGAGGCAAGGCCCATCTGTCAAGCTGAGACGATAAGCCCGGAGCCACCCAGAAACAAATTGCTCAGCTTCCCCACTGTGAGGCCCTACGAGGCAGACGGCTACGGGCGGGCAACAGAGATGCTACCGATTCCTGCTGCTACGCAGGAAAAAGGAGGAGGAGAAGGGAAATATCAAACACATTAATCTATGCAGATGGTGCCGATGGCCAGCCATCGCTCTGCAGAAGCAGCAGCTGCATGCAGAACTTCAACGTGACGATAAACAGCAAAGAAAGAAAACCGGAAAATAAATTTTTATTTGCTTTCAAGCCTTAGGGGGAGCAGCTTTAATAAGTCACCCACACTTTTCTTAATCTCCTCCCTTTGCATTACAGAGATAATGACAGCTGTCGGACCTTTCCCTCTGGGTAAAAACTAACTTTTATAACACTGTTGAAAAGGTGGGAGATGATCAAACTATGACAAACAGTTTAAACATCTGTCTGAAGAGTGTCGACGCTGGCATCATCTCCATTTTCATTATCATAACTAGCATAACCATCTTGCAGTGTGAAAAAAAACAAATATAAACTAATTCAAAGCGGCGCCCACACATATGCAAAAACCCAGCAGGGCTACAGGAATTCTGCAGGAGTGACAGGAACTCAGACGAGGTTCATTTCCTCAGCAAATTGAGTCATTTGTGGAAGTGACATTAAGTGCGACATCGTTTTTTACATGAATAAATATCAGGCTGGTCAACCAAGCGTCACACAGCCGTCATGCCAACTGTGACAAGTCATTAGAAACTGATTAGATATGGTGGGCGAGCCGGGCTGGTTGGATCTCTGAGAGACGGGAGAAGTGGTGAACAGGAGAAAATAAGCATAAGACAGAGGTTGCTTTCTAATTTTAACTCCTCCGCTGATGAGTTGAGAGGAGTAAGAGATGAAAACACTCACACAGACATGAGGGAGGCTACGAGGCTGTGATGAATGTGACACGGAAATGAAGTTGTAGCTGAACACAGTGGAACTATCCTCTCCTGGATTTCTTCGAATTGTGTCTCACAAGACACACACGCACACACACGGGAGAAAAGCTCTCTACAATTAATGATTCATTTATCTGCAAGTATTCTGAGATTCGCAGGCGAGAGCATTCCCTTTATTTATATAAACGACACTAGCAAACTGCTTGCAGAGAGCATTGCACTGTACATTACTTGTGTGTTATTACATTCATTGTTATGCAAAAGAGCTCCTGCTAAGCACGTTGTGTTTGCAGCGAGCCAGTAAATTGCCTTCCAGAGCTGATTTTTTTTTTCTTTCTTGTCATCAAATGGCCTGCTGATCATCTCCTCCAATTCCACCTGAATTTGTTTTTCACAAAAATGTCGCTTTCCTCACTCATTCCCTCTTTCCAGGGTTCTTTGTTTTAGACGTTTCTTATAACACAGCCAATTTGAATTCCGCTTTCAGGCATGTGTCTACGGCCAATTAAAACTCTTAATGGAAATGTGTACTGGCTATAAAAAAAAAAAAAGGCAAAGCTTTCCTGTTCTTTTTAAGTCCTCGCTGTAGGGCCAAGTATTTCTTTTCTACCTTTTAACACATAGCAAGGGAGTGGGAGACAGCTCTTATATTATTTGAGGAAAGGAAACGCAGTTATGGCACAGAAATACGGCAGTGGTGATAAAAGTCCTCCAGCTGTGAAGGTTAGCACAGTGGTAATGCACAAATTAGTTAATTCTATAACGCAGATAACACCAAGAAAAACAAACAGTAGCAATTCAAAGGTAATTCAAAGAGAATTTTAATTAGCCACGTATGCTTACAAAAGTCGACTAATGTCAAATATCTTTGTTGACTGAAAGCGAAACAATTTAAGTGAAAGAATTTAACCCTTTAGCGTCCGCGCTCAGGTTAAAAGGTTGGCTGAAGAACGATGCAAAAAAACAATTACCCCTCGGTTGCTCTTTAAAATGCCCTCGCTCTCAATCAGCAGCGGCCTTTGTGAAATAAACGGGCTAATTTTGCCCAACCCGGGCTGTAATTGTTTCAAATCAACCTCATGCCTCAGCGTCACTGCCAGAATAATTGCTCAGGAGCGTGAAGATTAATCTACAGAAGCACATCTGTGGGACTTAATTTACGGGTCGCGGTGCCATGCCTTGTGGATCCATTAGGCTCATTTGGTTTTCCAATCCTGTGCAGCATATGCACAAAGGGGGAAAACAACGGTGGGGAAATGTCAGGAAACACAATGCACAAACTGCTCAATGTTTTTACACAGTCACGTGTGCACAGTTTCCAACACTTCAGTCAATATAGTGGCAATGAAGACGGATTCAGAAAGACCCACGGGAGGTGATGTGTGTGTGAGTACAGCTGTCATCTCTAAATGATCGGTCTCTTATCATAGCCATGTCTGTGCACCTGTTAATGGAGAAGAAGAGTCAGGCTCAGACACAGTCAACACATCTTTACAAAAGGAGGAAATCGTTTGCCAAGCGTTGGCCTCCAATCAGCGTCGGCTAGGAAATCAGCGTTTGGATTGTGAGCCACTTTCAGGCTGAGATGAGGACGGAGCCGTTCGACAAGCTCTCTGAAGAGAAACAGCTGCAAGCTGCAAATTGGAAAGTCTTTGTGAGAAGCTGCTCTGCCCTTTGTTATCTCCTTCCTCCTCTCCTCAGAGTGCTGGCATGCAGATGTCTCCTCTCATTCCTCATGTGTAATTACAAAGATGGGAGAACGGCATAAAGGGGTGGTTCTGCATATGAGACATTGTACTGCAGGCAGCACACCAGAGTCTTTAAATAGGAAAACTTCACCACAGCAGATGATTTAACACGTCGCTCCACAGCTGCCTTCTTCCTCGAACTTCCAAAGCTTTTTCCAACATGACGCACCAGACACAATATGTGACCACCCATGGTGGCGTTATATACTCTTAAACTTCAGCTGTAGGGCCCTCCTGCCCTGCCTGGGTGCAGAGAAGAGACGTGGGGCTGAGCAGATAAGGATTCTTATCAGAGCCTGTGCAGGTGTTTGGAGGAGTGAGGCCATAACAAGCTTCCTAAATGAGCAGGATTTCACCCAATGTGTAGAGAGTAAGAGAAGAAGCGCAGAGAGATGGATGGGTGGAGGTGGAGGTGGAGGTGGAGATGGGAGTTGTGTGTGTGTATGTGTGTATGGTGTGGCAGGTGAGCTGGTAGTCAGGGTGTTATAATTGTGAATCCCCTCAGAGTGCCGCAGTACAGCGCGTCTTAGACACCTGCTGGTGTGGCGATAAGAAGTGAAAAGCAATCACTCCAGCTACCCGGCAGCCCCAACTGGCATCTCGCTGCCTCTCAACCTGCTACTTGGGTATTTCTCTCAAACATAACTGGCTTTCTGTTATAGGTCAGCTCCCTCTGCGGGCTGCTACCTTAGGGAGGAGGGGAGAGGAGGGGAGAGGAGGGGAGAGGAGGGGAGGATGGGAATCAAGAGGAGAGGACAGGAGAGGAGGATGGGAAACAAAAGGAGAGGAGAGGAGAATCGGGGAGAGGAGAGGAGAGGAGAGGAGGATGGGAAACAAAAGGAGAGGAGAAGAGAAGAGAAGAGAAGAGAGGAAAGGAAAGGGGACAGGTGAGGATGGGAAATGAGAGGAGAGGAGAGGAGAAATGAGGAGAGGAGGATGGGAAATGAGAGGAGAGGAGAGGAGAAATGAGGAGAGGAGAAAAGAGGAGAGGAGGATGGGAAACAAGAGGAGAAGAGAAGAGAAGAGAAGAGAAGAGAGGAAAGGAAAGGAAAGGAAAGGGGACAGGAGTGGATAGCAAATGAGAGGAGAGGAGAGGAGAGGCAAGAAAAGGAAAGGAGAGGAGTGGAGAGGATGGGAGAGGTGAGGAGAGGGAAAACAAGGAGAGGAGAGGAGAAGAGAAGAGAAGAGAAGAGAAGAGAAGAGAAGAGAAGAGAAGAGAGGAAAGGAAAGGAAAGTAGAGGAGAGGAGAGGAGAAGAGAAGAGAATAGAAGAGAAGAGAGGAAAGGAAAGTAGACTACAGGAGAGGAGAGGAGAGGAGAGGAGAGGAGAGGAGAGGAGAAGAGAAGAGAAGAGAAGAAAAAGGAAAGTAGAGGAGAGGAGAGGAGAGGAGAGGAGAGGAAAAGAAAAAGGAGGAAACTCCAAAGGTCAAGCGAGATGCTCTTCCATTAACAGTAAAGAGTACATGTGGTCCTACCGTATCAGCACAATCCTTCTACAAATCTAAAAATGCAAAGCAGTGTGTGTGGCAGAAGTTCCTCGTACTACTACAGGCTGCCATTTCAAACTAACTTCATCACCCACGGAGGTCAAGGACATGCGGTCCGGCTCCGAGTGGGTCCTCAGACTCTCTGGAGAGCGTTTCTCATTAGTGTGATTCCAGCTGAGGATTATAATGCGAATCCTTGGGATAAATCTTTGCTCGTCACGGAGAGACCATCAGCTGTTGCAGTCAACCAGCTCGCCGGCTCCTGAATTATTCATTTCCTGTTTACAGCAGGCGACAGGTGCGTGACCTCTGTGATGAGTGCCCAGGGTGTCTGGGAGAAGCGGTGACAAGGGAAGCAGAGTAGGGGGGAGGAAGCCTAGGAGGGACAGTACTGGAGACGAGGAGGAAGAGGAGGCGGAGGATTCAGAGGAAACTGCCAATTTGTCAGACTCAGGTGCTCGGCAAGGTTTGAGGCTGCTTTTGCTTTTCACGCTTTTAATTTCAATTATGTGGCAGACTTTTAGGTACGGCTGCATGGAAGGTTTGTAGAAGTGAGAGTAAGGATGCCAATTTTGGAGGTGTAGGTAGCCGGGGGGAAAAAAGCAAAGTAAGGTGAATTTCCCCAAAATGTTAGAGTGGAACAGGGTGGCTGGAGGGTTGGGGAGGTCTGCCAAGCCTGAGCTGCACATCAGCTGAGTGGCATTTACTGTAACCTTTCCCCTGGCTTTTAATAACTGCCGCAGAAACAGCAGAAACACGGATCACTGCGATTCACTGGAGAGCACTGGGAATTGCAAGCGGATCTCCCACACAGAGCCCATAAACACCCGGAGAGGACCAAGAAGCCAAACACTAACTCAGCTCCATGAAAACTTTAATATCAGTATGAGACAGTGGTGTAATGTAACAAAGTAATAATACTTTGTTACAATATTTAAGTATTTTTTGGAAGTACCTGTACTGTACTGTTCGTGATTAATCACAAATTAATCACACATTTTTCATCTGTTCAAAATGTACCTTATTTTTGTCAAGTATTTAATACTCTTATCAACATGGGAGTGGACAAATATGCTGTTTTATTCAAATGTATGTATACATTTATTATTGGAAATCAATTAACAACACAAAACAATGACAAATA
>CAKAOH010013920.1:0-28912 GCA_916701665.1 Sebastiscus tertius | reverse complement strand
ACAAAAAAAAAAAAGACAAAAAAATACGGTATCTGTGGCTGTCGCAGGATTGTACTAAACCCATCCAATTACTTCATTCAGCCTGAATGTAATGATTGGACGGGAAATCTCTCTAGATTTAGTGTTTTTTTTTTGAGCTAGTGCTGCTAGTTACTTTCTTTGGAAAAGAGTTGGCAACACTGGGCTTGTTTTTTTGGCTGGATCGTTTTTAAAAATCTAGTGTACTCAAGAGTTTCTCAAGATTGCCCACCCTGCCTTTAAGGCTTCCATGTCTCAATGCTCTACTTCATCAAACCATTAGTTCGAATGGGTTTTATATGTTTAATAAGACAACTGGATCACTCATTTCCACACTAATCTCTTCCTGACATTTCCCTCCAGATCTCCCTCATTCACTTTCTCTCCGTGTCTAATTACATCTCTGTAGCATTCTCAACCTTTTCCTCTCTCACTTCTTCCAATTCCGTTGCGCTGCAGTGAGGAGATGCATGATAATGCTTGAAGCACTGGACTCAGTTCAGAGAGGGCATTGGCTGCCGTGTGCGTGACAGGCTCTCGGTCGTGCCTGTCAGTGACAATCCACTTTGTACCTTCCTTCATCCATAACACAACGTATCCCGAATGATTTGGAATTGGAACTAAAATGACCGAGTTGTGTGCGTCTCCAGGCAGGAAGCTGTCAAGCTTTTTTGTTTTTACTTTGACATCTTCATGACAACATCTTGCCGTTTTTGGAGCTGCTTTGCAAATCAATCAATCTTAGCATTTATATTCAACACCCACACTTCTTTCATTATTCATCATTAGAGGCGTTCATTTCCCTGTTTCTGCATACTGCATAGACTACCAAAAAAGGGAAAGAATTGGACAATAAGAAAGTGTGGTGTGATGACAAATAAGTGTGAGAAGATGAGAGGAGTGTGGGACACGACAGTCCAAAGTGTCCAATTGCATACAAAGCGCTCATACATATTCAAAGAATAAGGAGGAACAAAGGGAGATTGAAAGCTTGAAAGATTGATAATTGATAAATCCTATATAAATAAATCGCAATATATCGTCTTACTTACAGTATCCCAATATATGACAATATATTTGAATCTTAACCCCTGTATCATGATACTTATCGTATCGCCGGATTCTTGCCAATACACTGCTCTATCGACCACAATATAAATGTGTTGTGCACTCAGTCACCCTCTAAACCTCTCGCTGCATTTCAAGGTGCATGTGTGTGTCTGAATAGACCTGTTTAAAAAAAGCATCCATCTCAGTGTTTTGTCCTCCAAATATTTTCTGAGCGAGCACACATTCGCGTCCTCTGAGGGGTTTTCATGCCATCTGCTAGAAATCAATTTTCTGGCTGGTAGAAAGATGCACGCAAACACAGGTACGCACACACACAATTTGCAATCTTGGATTTTTGCTGACGATCTTATCTTGAGAAAATTAGAAATGACTCTCTCCCCATGTGTCCTCTGAGCGCTCTCCTCCTCACTATTTAAAAATTCCAGTCAAGAAAATAAACCAACAGCCCACATCTTCAGTCTGACTTTGTGAGTAATGGATCCTCTGAATTCCCCACGCAATCGCTGAATAAAACTCATCAATTAGGAATCACGAATGTGTTTCAGGACACTGATGTAGCTCTTTGAGTCACTCCTACTATGTGTCTGCATCTTTCTCCACTTTATTTATGCATTGTAATGTCTGCTTCGAGCTGTCATTGAATTTCTAGGAGGGCATTTGAGGTGAAAGAAGTAAAAAACAGTCATGGCTGACTACCGGGTGAAGTAGTAAAGAGTCATCAACAGTCCCACACTCTAAAAAGACAGTCAGGAGACCGATACCACCACTTAATTAAATGCATGATTGCAAGATAAAAAATCAAATTTATTGATTTAAATGAACCTTTTAAATTGCAAACATTATTTTGATGAGTTGTGTTGACATAATAAGGCCATTAATTACATCAACTTAATATTGTGTGCAATTTAAACTCAAATTTCTGCGTTAATTGATATAAAACAAAATTTAAGTTGTAATAACTTTGTAATAACTTTGTTCCAAAATCAGTTACACTACCATTAGAACTATCTTTTATACTACACTAGCATTAATCATCAAAGAGGTGTACTGATTCTGTGTCGAGATTTTTCATACTTTTTGAAATACTTAAGTAAGTCAAGGTTTTTGCAAAATTGATCTAAAAGATCTTATATTGAGTAAAAAAAAAAAAAAAAAAAGCTGCAGTACCTTAGAAGATTGGTGACCAATGCAAGTTAACATTTAATGAGCACTTGCTTGGAACTTTGTTAACGTAATTTTACAAAATAATTTTAAAACTGGTGTTTGGCACTGTGGATTTAATTATGTAAAGGCTTATAACGCATGGCATAATGCAATATGGCCAATTTGTTCATTTCTAATTTGTGGGGCATTTAAATTTGTGTTGTTGTGTGTTTTTTTTTAACAAGATTTAGATATTGTGCATTCAAATACACAGCTGCCGTTCAAAATAAAAAATGTAATTGCCTAACAATTTTGTTGTTGAAGGAATTAATTTGTTAAAAGCTACTACATGAACAAAAATATGAAAAAGCTAAAAGAAAAAAATTCTTCTGAAGAAAATCTAATTGGAGCAACTTATTTTTTTAAGCAGTTGTCATCTTAAAAACTTTATACTATTATGGTCATTATTATTATTATAAGTATAACACTTAAAAATCCTTTTAAATAATGTGGAAAAAGTAGATTGAACAACTTCATTTTTATGAGTAGTCAACTTAAAAACTAGTGTTTATGCTACCTAATATTAAGTAAGTGGTTACAATACAAAATACAGTAGATTGTAGAGTAAAAGCTAATTGCCCTAACTCAATTTAGTTCACGGGTTGAACATAACTTGGCATAACTTAAAAAAGGTTTGATGCAAACTGTTTCAAAATGTATTTTTTTGTTGAGCTACGGCATTTGTTTTTAAGGTGCAGTGTCACCTCACACTAACTGTGTCATGCTGCTGTAAGCTGTCCACCTCCAAGGCAAAGCCAACATATTGCTTCATCACAGACCAGCTGAGGCTCTGTTTGTAAGCGGTGATGACCTCTGACCCCTCCCAGAGCTCTGTGGGAATAATCTACAGTATATAGCTCTCCTGAAAAACAAGCCCTCAGGACCAGAGCTTGGCTGTGCATCATTTTGACATTAAGTGACATCAGAGACAGAATACAATAGAAGGAAACAGATGAAGCACTTGGAGCAACTGTAATGGAACTAATCTAATACTGCAGGTCTAGTCGAGCGTGGCTGAGTTAGCATGTGAGCTGGTTAGCTGAGACACAACGGCAGACTGGCAACATTAAAAGTACCTGTAAAGATAAAACAGCACAGATCTGGGACAAAGGTTCATTCGAGTTGAGTTTTTGGTTGCGTAACATGGTTTATATTACAGAAAAATATTTCTTTCTCCTACTTTGGGTAGAGAACTGAACTCCCAATGGCCGCTACAATAACTAATTTTAATGCTTTTTCATATATAAGCTAGTAGTTATCAAATCAGCTGGCAGAAATAGCAAAATACCAGGAATAAAAATGATTAAAAACACACTACAAGACAACAGGAATACGAGAATATAGAGAGTATAAAACATAACGTGAAAACCAACCATAGTATTTAAAAACTGAGTGCATATAAACTGCAGAATCAATAACACATGGACCAATACAACACAATAAAAACAATTCAATAAATAAAACTTTTCAGAAGCAATTTAATACTTCACAGCCGGCGAAGCAAATTTTTCTCCTGTGAGTTCAGTTTTACTTGGAGAGAAAGACTGTTTGTTATTAAAACTCCCCCGGCTTTGATTCATTGATCTTGATGTAACTGAGCTCAGCCAGACACCACTGAAACGAGCCAGCAACCTCCTGACTCTTCATTGTGTTGGGTGGAGGAATGATGGATGGAGGTCTGAGTGACAGCCCTCTCTGAGTAGGAGCCTGGTGGGCGGGGTCAGGTCATCAGGGAGATTCAGCTCACCTGGTCTGGCTGCAAGACTATATAAGCTGTTGGCAGTCAGTCAGTCTTCCTCTTTCCCCTGGCTTGGTTTTAGTTAAGCTTTACACAAATTCCCTTTTAGGTATGTAAAATAACCTTTTTAGCTGTAGCTTGTGTGGTGTCCCCTCCTTTGTCCAGCCTTGAGCTGAGTTGTGACAAATAAGGGGCTCGTCCGGGATCAAAAGGAACCATTTTGGTAAGATGAAGTCTGAGCTTTGTGGTAACTTGGCCTGGTTTGGTCTGTGTTGTTGCTACCTCCTGTCACAATGGGGGTTTGCAGACTCTGCTCTACTTGTCTAAATACTAATTTGGGTATGCATATATGAGTGAGAGGAATATTCTGGTCTTTTGCTGTTGTTTTTTTATCCAACCTGTTTTAGTCCATTGTGCATTTTGGTTTCAGGTGTCCATTTAGTTACTGGAGCTTTCTACCAACTGCATAACAGGGACTTTCTGGACCCATTGGTTTCCAGTGAATAAAGACCCTATATTATAATTACCTATATTATTAATTGATAAATGTTTGTATATGAATTTTTGTATATATTTGTGTTTTTCTTAATATACATATAACATTATGTTTGATTATATGTGGGATACTTGGGTCACTGGTGGTATCGTGTGACCAGAGCGTTTATCTATTAAGATGGCATCTCTGTGTAGATTTAAGTCTAAAGAAAAGCTTGTGCTCGAAACGTCACTAAGATGTACCAATAAATTGAACTGGAAGAGAGCTACAGTGTGCAGACCGTTTTTTCAGTGAATAAACACCCCCCATCAGTAGCTGACTGAAGACTACACAGTTGAGCTTATACCTGTCATGTTCTGCTCTCTAAGGTTTGTGTCTTTTTTTCAGTTATTTCCTGGTTCATTTTAGTATACTCACATTTGTGTCTCATTTCAGATACTTCACTTCCTGCCGTCATGTGATTGTCTGCCCCGCCCTGATTGTTTCCACCTGTCTATCATTAGTCATGTTGTCACCTGTCCTCGTTATCACCCTCCACTCATTGTGTATTTAGTCTGTGTCCTCCCTTTGTCTGTGCCAGTTTGTCGTTGTGTTCCAGCCGTTTCCCCTTGTTCACTCTCTGTGGTAAATATAGCTTTTTTTTTGTTTGTTTTTTTGACTCTGCCCTCTGAAAAAATTTACTTTGACAAATGTTTTTTGTGTAAATAAATACTTGCTACCTACCTGCTCCGGAAGGTTGGAGATCTACATCTGGACGTTGACGGCTGTTCTTTCTCCCCATCCTCGGAAGTCCGCAACCTGGGTGTCATCCTGGACCCAACACTCTCATTCCAGTCTCACATCAGGTTCATCACCAAATCCGCTTTCTTCCACCTAAAAAACATCTCCCGTCTCCGCCAATCACTCTCCGATTCCGTGGCAGAAACCCTCATCCACGCTTTCGTCACCTTCCGTTTGGACTACTGAAATGGAGTTCTGTCTGGGGTTCCCAGCAAAGCCCTGGACAGGCTCCAGTATGTGCAAAACTCAGCTGCCAGGGTTCTCACCCGCACCAAGCCCTGGCAGCACATCACTCCCACCCTCATCCACCTCCACTGGCTCCCAGTCAAGTCCTGCATCACCTACAAAATCCTCCTCCTCACCTACAAATCCCTAAATGCCCTGGCTCCTCAGTATTTATCTGACCTCCTCCACCCTTACACACAGCCCCAGAACCTCAGATCCTCAGGCACGGGTCAGCTCTCCATCCCTCACACGAAAATGCGAACTTTTTGGGACAGAGCTTTCAGTGTGACAGCCCCCACCCTCTGGAACTCTCTCCCCATAGAGCTCCGCAACGCACCATCTCTGGACAGCTTCAAGAGACTTCTAAAAACCCACCTCTTCACCAAGGCCTATGACCTTTAGCTACTGTTATGTTCCATTTGTTGTGTTTATTTATGTCTGTTAAGCGCCCTTGGGTTTCTTGAAAGGTGCTATATAAATCCAAGTTGTTGTTGTTATTATTATTATTACTACTTGTCTCATATGCTTCTCTCCATCATAGCCAGATATAAATTATGGGTGCTTCCTGAATATATGATCACATGACAACACGCACAGTTGCCGAGAAACAGGGTGGCTCATCTTACCCCACTCTCCCCTAAGGCAGAGTTAGCGTCCTGTTTGTAAGTGTAACATCTCAAAAAGTCAGAGCTCTAATATATTCGTACAGAGGACACACTGATATGAATTTGCGACATTTGTGTAGAGCAGTGAGCTAAACAACCTACCTCCAGCTGTATTTTCATCATTATTCAGCATGCTAGCTGGTTTATTCACCATATTTGGGTAGAGCACCGCTTGGCTCTCATTACACAACCATCCTACATTACTATGTATAGCATCTGGAATCACATTTGCACACAGGCTACACAAGAAATATATTCAAATATTTTCACAGAACCTAATCTAGAATATTTTTAGGGCTGTCAAAGTTAATGCAAACTTGTTTTAACGCCACTAATTTCATTAACACAACTTGCATTTTTTTTGTTTTTTTTTGCTGTAGCGGCCTCAGTGTTAAAGCTAGTGAAGATACTGGCATTATATGAAACTAGAAAACCCAAGGAATCAACTGGTACCACCCATGTCACACCAGCTTGTTGCGAATGAGGATAAATAATAGTCTTAACTTAGGCTAAATTTTGGCAGGGAAAAAACTGTCATGGCCATTTTCAAAGGGGTCCCTTGACCTTTGACCTCAAGATATGTGAATGAAAATGGGTTCTCTGGGTACCCACGAGTCTCCCCTTTACAGACATGCCCACTTTATGATAATCACATGCAGTTTGGGGCAAGTCATAGTCAAGTCAGCACACTGACACACTGACAGCTGTTGTTGCCTGTTGGGCTGCAGTTTGCCATGTTACGATTTAATCATATTGTTTTATGCTAAATGCAGTACCTGTGAGGGTTTATGGACAACATGTATCATTGTTTAGTGTTTATTCATTTCCAATAATAAATATATACATACATTTGCATTAAACAAGCATATTTGCCCACTCCATGTTGATAAGGGTATTAAATACTTGACAAATCTCAGATAAAAAATGTGCTTTTATTTTGCAAATAATCATGATTAACTATGGATAATCATGCGATTGACAGCCCTAGTTTTAACACAATTCATGTGTTATATGTCTTAGTCTAAAGGCATGCTGTGGTTGTGCTGTTTCATTCCTTTTTATCTGCCTTTCGTTTCTTTCCTAATTGCCTCACACACACACACACACACATATATTATACAACACCGATCCACACACTCTGCTACAGCCGATGACAGATTGTCCCATGTGTAGCGACGCGGGATTAGATTATCCCACAAGCTGTCACCTTGAAATGGACGACGAGAGTGCGAGAGAGGTTATGAAAGATGGATGGAGTGAAGAAATGTAGATGATAAGGAAGATCAGAATTACTCTGCTGGGAGTGCAAGAAGCCTGGATTGCAGAGGCTTTATATGATTTTCTACTTGTATGAGTTATACTGTTTGTGTTCACAGAGGAGTAAATGTGTCTCCCTACACATTGTTGCTCCAACTCTAGTTAGTATTCCACGCGAGTTCCCTCCTCATGGTCTCACATCTATCTTGCCTCTCCTCCTGTTTTTCTCTTGTTTCCTTCTCTTCTCCATTTGCATTTGTTCCTGTTTGTCTTTATTTATTGCTTTCACCTGTTCTGCTCCATCACTCCTGTCTCTCCCTCTCTCCTCTCTCTTTCGTCTCCCACCTCTTTCAATCACTGCCTCTCCCTCTTTCTCCTCCCTTTCTCTCTCCCCAGATGAAATATTCATACCCATCCAAGCTGGGAGTGTAGCAGCAGCAGCAGCAGCAGCAGCAGCCGGAGCCACAGGAGTCAATGCTTTCAAAGACTTCGGGCCTTCAGAGAGAGAGAAAGAGAGAGAGAGAGAGAGAGAGAGAGAGAGAGGTTGTGGGGGAGGAAGAGGAGAGGGAGTAGGCGGGAAAACGAGCGAGGAGGTGAAGGCAGGTGAGAGAAAGGAATAGAGAGATAAGCTGTGACAGAGGAGGAGAAGGAGTAGGAGGATGAGTGAAAGACCAAGGAGCCCCTCGATCACATCAAACCCCAGGCAACACATGATGAAACGCCACGCACACATACACATACACACACACACACACTGTAGGTTAAACACAAAGGAAAAAACTACTGAGATACATCCCCTCCGGCACTTCAAACATCAGCTGACACATGATTAAACACTTTGCTCTCTCTGTATTCCACACTCACACACACACCACCGAGAGCACCAACATACTTGTTTTAAAGAGGACTTTTTATGCTTTTGTGCTTTTCCCCTTTTCCTTTAGTGTGTTATATAGTTTTTTGTGCATGTAAAAGGTCTGCAAAGTTACAAAGCCCAAAGTCCACGCCAAAGGGAGTTCCTCTCCCCCCACAGAAACACTGCTCCTGAACTGCCGAAAAACGCCTTGCTTGAAGTTCCACCTTTTCTTCCGTAACATGGTGATGTCACCAAGTAACACATTTGCATAATACCTGTCTAGTGGCTAGTTTGGCATGCCCTCAAACAAAGCTAGTTAGAGCACAGCTGGAGCAGAGTCCGAAGAGTTCGGTTCGGTTGACCAATCACAACAGAGTGGGCCAGCGGACCAATCAGAGCAGACTGAGCTTTATGCGGTATGAGAAAAATTAACTGGTTTTTGAACATTGTAAATGTATGTATGTTTGTAAACATGTTCTAGTAGAAACCCAAAATACAAGCATGCACCTTAAAATTAGCAAAACTCTTGGACCCTTGGGTGCTCATGAGGCCATTTAAGCAGTTTTTACAACCAGCTACAAACACACAAACTGCATGTTCAGGATATAACACTTGCTCTAAACAAGCATAATGCATTCACACACACACATTATGTCTCCCAGGCTTTCATCGGTCACCCCCTCCGCATGATCCGATCGGCCCTCCACCGCTTGTTCGCCCTCCAATGTGCCAGATGTGATTTGAAATTCACTTTGTCTTATTATCCTAAGTTTGCACATCAGAGTCGCCGTCTGCCCGCCCGCCCGCCTGCCTGCTGGATAAAGCACACGCACGCTCCAATTAGGTGCCAAAATTCTGGGTTGTTTCCAAGCAACCTACATTAAGCTGCGACTGCTGTGAGGGAAAAACGGGGCTTCAAAGCTTTGAAGGATGTTTTCGCTGTTTCAATGTGAGTGTTTGAGTGCGTGTGAATGGGAGAAAGGCAATAAAGATCGGAGAGAGACTGTAGAGATATTGAAAGCAACAAAAATTTAAAACATCTTGTGTTTTATTCCTGTAATAAGATCTGAGCAGATTTACTAACAGGAGTGTGTCTTCATTGATCTTTCTTTTTGGCTGTTGCTGTTCAGCGGCTGACCCAGAAGTGACCTTGGATCTCCCTCTGGAGGAAGAAAAATGTAAAAAGGCGGCAATTCATAAGGTCTTACATAACGCTACACTACAGTTAATCATATGTCTTGCAAAGATGCTTTCATTACGCCTGTGCCCTGTGTAACAGTATGTCCTCCACTAAGTATTACAGCCCTCTCCTCCATTTATTCACCAACTGCTGAAGCCCTTCACTTAGTTGAGGCTTCTTAAATGCTCTTTGCTGGCACTGCTCACCATCCTAATGTGTTTAAAATCAAAAGGTAACTGTGACATGTCCCCTCCATTACCATCATTTTCAGTGAATCCTGTCACAGCCCTCCTCACGTAGATACTCATTATAGGCATATCAGTCCACGGCTGAAAATAGTCCCCAACAAACACTCTATTTACTCCAATTTTTGTAACTTTGTCTAAAAACTACAGTTCCCAGGTGTTTTAGGCAATGATTTCTCTTGAAATATGATGAAACTATATATTTTGTTGTTTAAAGCAGTGATTCTCAAAGTGGGGTCCGGGGACACCCAGAGGTCCATGGCACTCTGCCAGGGGGTCTGCAAAATAATTTGCTATAAACTACAATAATTGTGCTGTATCATTATAAAGTACATATCTACAGATGTGGACAGTTTGCACCAATAAAACAAGCATATTGTGTCCATTACTCCCACCCACTTAGCTTTGGGCCAATAGAAACTCTGATATGATTGTGACACGTCATGTGATGTCATTGGGCCCAAAAATAGTCCTTCCCATAGACTTACACTGGGAAAGAAATGTCTGTAAATCAGCGGATACTTTTTTTTTAGGTAAAATAACTCCTAGGAATGAATGGGAGCGCTCCTACAACGCTATATCCAGTTCTCTTTATATATCCATGCGCCGGCTCACTATGTTGAGAGCCAACACGTCATCCCAACTCGTCATATACTGATGCTTTGTCAGACCCCTCAGCGTCACTCTTTTTCGGTCGCATCAAAGACATTCTTAATGTTGTTCAGGCAATAAATCACTATAGTTAGGTTGTGGAAAAACAACGTGATTGGGCTTAAAATGACCATGTTTGTACAGTGAAAATTACATTGATAATTGTGAACACGGGACATGAACTAACAGCTGATTGTTAGGACACAAATAGCAGTCTCCTGAAGACTTGTGTTTGTTGGACCCATCCACCTCCACTAAGATGCTAAATGTACCTTGTGTGTTGAACGCCAACGGCTATGACAAAGCGTCGGTTTTTGACGCCCTGGGAATGTGAGCGGGCTGTGAGAGCCATGTAGAGGCATCAGATAATGCTCTAAATTCTGAATTTAGCACCTTTAAGCTTACTGTAAATTTTTTTTTAGTACAGTAGCCTACAGCTTTTAGCTCAAAGTACAGCCTCGCAGAGCTAGTAGCGTGGCTGTAGAGACTTGTACTACTGTATAGCACTCCCTAATGTTATGCAATAGTACACATCATGCAAAACTACTCCAAACACTACAATACACCCAAATACATACTCAGGCACTCCTTAAATCTGCTGTATGAAAATGTATTGAATCATGACACCACTGTGAGTGACACATCAGACCCTGAGTTTTATGAATCATAACACCCCTAAACCATTAGTACCATTTGCATTATTCCAATTTAAATCTGCAAGGGCATTATCGTCATGATGAATAATTAAGATAAATTGGTGTTGTCATGCATTTACATTTTTCGTAATTAATTAGGAATTTGATTTAATTTATTATTTTTTGATTTGATTACCTCTCTCTCTGTGTGTGTGTGTGTGTGTGTGTGTGTTTATATTGCAATCTCATTTGTGACATTTAACTGTTGTTTACATGTAATGAAACACTCTCCGAGGCTACATATAATACCACGCATATTGCCCCAGTTTTGAAAAACATCAGCTCCACTGGGACATGCTGCAACATACATAATGCATTCTCTCTCTCAGAGCGAAGTTAGCTAATTAACAGAAACATATAGTCGGCTAATTAGCAGTATGCGAGAGAACGATTTTTCAACCCTCGGAGGACAGAAAACACTGAAAGTCAGAGAGAAGGATTTAAAGTCATAGTAGGAGACGTAATGGATGGTTTATGATAAAAGGGGCGATGGAGGAAAAGAAGAGGGGACAGGTTCAAAGAGAGACTGTGTTAAAGAGATGAATATTTGATTTAATCTGGGCTCCTTTAGAATATGAATCCATTACTCTGCATGTTTCTCTGAGTGCACCACAGTTTATAACAGAAGATCCAGCTCACTGCTTTTGACATCACCTACATTTTCATCGAGAAGCCTATTAAACCACACCATTATGCTTAACTAAAAAGAGGCTCCATGAACTCATAAAATGAACACAAACCACACAGAGGGTCCTTTCAAAAGTTAAAACCAGAGAGAAAAATCATTAAGATGAGAGAAAACCTCTAGACACAAGGAAGGCCTCACAGCACGAGACTAAAGGAGAACCAAATTTGGACAATATGGGGTTAAAGGAATAGTTCGACATTTTGGAAAATATGCTTATTTGTTTCCTTACTGGGATTTATATGAGACGATTGACATCGCCCTTGTGTCTATACTGTAAACATGAAGCTACTATGAGCAACCAGTTAGCTTAGCTTAGCTTAGCATAAAGTCTAAAAACAGCCTGGCTCCATCCAAAGGTAACCAGCACATCTAAATATCCCTGATTAACATGTCACAAATGTAAATTAAAATTGGCACATTGTGAATAAATGAGGGGTTATGTGCTGGACTATTGCTGCATTTACGTAATGTTGGCAGAATGAACAGGAAAAGCACCCTTTATTCCGAACTGGGAGTGTCCTCGTTAGTGGGAAACCTTCGGGGTCTGAAAAGTGAAGCCAATGCGGAAATGCCTTGAACTTGCATTTTTTATAATAGCCAGCAGGGGGCGACTCCTCTGGTTGCAAAAAGAAGTCTGTTTGTATAGAAGTCTATGAGAAAATGACCCTATTTCTCACTTCATTTATTACCTCAGTAAACATTGTAAACATGAGTTTATGGTCTCAATTGCTAGTTTTAAGTCTTCTTCAATACAGCATGATGTTCATTTAGTAAATTATGGTCCCATTTAGAGTCAAATAGACCATAAAGCAGGGGATGCTTTAGGGCGTGGCTACCTTGTGATTGACAGGTTGCTACCATGCCGTTGTCCAGTCTGAGAGTTGTCCTGGTTTACGTCTTAATACTTTAACGCTTTCACAGTGTGTTTTCAGTTCATGAAAGTTAATTATTATTTTGGTAGCCTAAAAATGTCTTAATCAGCGTTCGGTTGTACATAGCTCCACCCTCTCGTGTCACTTCTGGTGCCAAAAAACCAAGATGGCGACGGCCAAAAACCAAGTTGGCGATGGCGAAAATGCCGAAGTCGAGGCTTCAAAACGGCACTGCACTAACCAATGGGTGACATCACGGTGGCTACGTCCACTTCTTATATACAGTCTATGCTTCACACATTTTTCCAAGGCAGTTAGGCCCTTTGTGCTAACCTTGTAGTCACACCAGATGAATGGCCTAAATTAGCTCCTTTTGTCGTTACATAATTGTAGCAGTTTGTTACCAAGTGAAACCAAATACAAGCAGCATATAGCATTTATTTTGATGTGACTGCCAGTGGTGGTGAATTTGCAGCAATTCTACAAACACTTTGTAAGCTTTAGAGATGCAGGTAGGCAAATTTTGAGAGAGTGGTATCAAATCTTATTTAATTCTCTGCAAGATGACAAATAAGAACATTGCCAGGAAATGTCAATATATTGCTTTAGAGATAGGAAGTTAAAGGTGAAGCATTTTTTTTCCAGTGCTACTCCATTGACCCTACCTACCATTTGGCACTATATTGTGATTCCCTTCCTCTTAACTGTGGGTCACGTAGACATAGGTCACCGCAACCGCAACAGTCCTCTTACTGTTTGGATTGCAGTGACCGCATGATAACATAAACAAACAGTCTTCCTGGGGAAAAAAAACAGGACAAAAAAGGGGTAGAAATGTCACCGAACTGTGAATATCTACCTCATTAACAGAGGAAGGGGAGCGGAATACAGAGAGACAGGAGAAGAAAAAAGGTTTTGAAGGGAAAGAGATGTAAGTAATTCCTCCAGCCTGATGGTCCACACAGGGAATATGGGAGCAGTGAGTTGTTCAATAATGTATCGATTTCTAGATGAGCTTTTTTTTTTTCCTTGAGGATTTGTTGTAAATGGTTATCTGACAGTTTTTTTATAATCCGTGCAGTGTGAATGTATATATGAATGCCTTTCTCTCTGTCCATCCATCTGTCTCTCTGATGGAGTGTTTACTCTTCTAAATGTTTGCTTTTGTGTTTGCCTTGGGTTTTGCCTTAGTTTAGCAAAGAATAATAGCCTACTAATATATGTATAAAGTAAAAATGATGAAGTGAGGGGCAACTGTTTGCCCTTATAACAGCTGCAGAGCCTCCAGTTTACTGAAGAATAAAGGATGCAGAAAAGTACTTGTGTTCCTAAACGTCCCATAAAGTTTCAATCAGCCTATATGTTTAAACTGTGGAGGACAAAGCAGGTGTTTAACTGCTGCTGGATTGCTCTGAAAGAGGGATGTTATTGTGGCAGTTTGTGCACCAGAACATTCACCACATTGGGTTTTGTGAACAGTGCTAGTGTGTTTAACTGTTAAACAACCATGCACACGGCACTTGCTAACGTGGCTCCCATACTAAAATGTTTAAGCACTGACAACAGCCAGTGATGGTTCGCTGCACCATTTGGGATCACACTGAGTATCAAATGTTTCATTCCATAAGGAATTTACAGCACTATGCCCCATATTAATTCATTTTTTTCCACAGATGTTCAACAAAGACAGCAAATTTGTAGACTGTGTCACAAAGGTTGTGAATGTGTATTCTGTGGTTGTTTTGAAGTAGTCATTCTGTTGGTTTTAGCCATGCTAGCAGCATGCAGTAGCTCTATGGATGGCAATGTCTCCACCACTTTGGTCCACACTGAAATAGCCTATCTCAGCAACTAGTGGTTGGACTGACATGTATATTTTTTACTGAACTACATGATCCCCAGAGGATGACTCTTACTGACTTTGGTGATCCTCTAGCTTTTCCTCCAACACCACCTTTGGGTTTTATATATATAGTACTTTTAAAGACCTGATTGCTTTTACTCTGTTAATCATCCTGTCATCCACTTTTTATTCTGCTGCACTATTGCACTTTGTTCCCTCTGTTATGTTCTATGTTTGTGACTATGTTTTTGTATGTCTGTGTTTGCACCTTGGTCCACAAGCAACGACATTTCGCTTTAGCCGTGTACTGAAAAAAATGTATGTGGAAAAAATGAAAATGAAGTTGAACTTGACTTGACTTGAACTTGACTAATGGTTTGCCATGAGATCTGCTAGCCTTCTGACATTGATGGCACCCTCTGGAAGAAATGTAAGAAGTGTGGTGATCCCTTAACTTTTAAATGTAATGTAAATCAGATTTCATTGTCACATATTGCATTGTACACAGCACAGCACACAGTGAAATGTAATCTCTGCATTTAACCCATCCTAGTATCAGGTGCCCTTTGCCCAAGGGCACCTCGGCAGTCCTCTGTACTTGGTCTGTGCGGGGACTTGATCCGACGTCCACGCTAAGTACTTGGTCTGTGCGGGGACTTGAACCAGTGTCCACACTTTGTACTTGGTCCGTGCAGGGACTTGAATCGGCCCCTACGGACTGAGCTACTGCCACCCCCAACTTTTCATTCATTTTCATTATTTCCAATAATTTCCCAATTTGGGATCAATAAAGTAGTCCTCTTATCAAATATTGTGCTTTAAACTATTCCGTATGTGGTGTATGCAAGACCTTTTTTAAAGTTGACATATCGCTAATGAGAATTTACACTTAAAGGTGCAGTGTGTAGGATCTGGTGGCATCTAACGGTGAGGTTGCAGATTGCAACCAGCTAAAACTTCTACCATGTACCAAGCATGTAGGTCAGTGGCCGGTGCGAAAATATGAAAACATGAAAACGTGAAAACGTGATTGGCCCTATCTAGAGCCGTCTTTCATTTGTCCCTTCTGGGCTACTGTAGAAACATGGCCGCCGGCTCCGTGAAGAGGACCCGCTCCGTATGTAGATATGAAGGGCTCATTCTAAGGTAACGAAAACACAACGACTCTTAGATTCAGGTGATTATACACTAAAGAGAACATCCTTAATATTATATTCCATTTCTGCTATTAGATCCCCCTAAATGTTACACACTGTTCCTTTACTACAGCTGCCTTTGTGAGCAATTCAGTTACTTCAAAGTGGTGTTTTTCTTGTTTTGTCCACTCCTATATGTGTGTAGGAATGCAATGATGAGAAAATGTTTCATCATGATCACATTTGAAGGGTTGGCAGGGCTCCATGGTCTGTTTGGATTTTAAATGTCTCTCTCTGTCTCTTTCTGTTGTTGCCTCTCTTTCCTCCAGCATGAGACAGAACCTGGGTCGATCCACCCGCTCCATCTATCTGACTCTAGCGTGTCTGTCCCTCGCTCTCCACCTCCTTCTGGCGTTTTTTTGTCTCTCTGTCCTCCAGACAGCCTGCGTCCTTCCCACCTCCTCTTCCTCCTCCTCCATTCCAAGAACAGACACTCAGCATCGTCAGTCCATCTCCCACTCCTCCTCTTCTTCAGCTGCCTCCTCCTCCACACATAACCTGCCAACGATCCCCCAGAATGAAGAGCATCATAAGCTAAACGCCAACCATAGAGAGAGAGACTCATTCAGTGATGACACTGAGAGGGAAAAGACACCGATAGGAGGTGGAAAAGTGATTCAAAAGGTTAAGGGTCATTCTAAGCTGGAGGAGCTGTTTAAGCACCCGCTGTACAACCTGCCACGGCCAGAGCTGCAAGACGATGATTGGCTGCTGAGGGTGAAGGCAAATGAACATGCAAGGGATAGCGAAAGTGAGGAAGAAGAGAGGGAAGACACCATTGATAATGACAGTCAGTGGTAAGTGAAATATGTGGAGAAAATAGATGAATCAATATGTCAAATATGAACAACATCGGAAAGTGAAGCCAATGCGGAAGTGCCTTAAACTTGTATTCTTTCTAATAGCCAGCAGGGGGCGACTCCTCTGGTTGCAAAAAGAAGTGTTATCGTATAGAAGTCTATGAGAAAATGAGCCTACTTCTCACTTGATTTATTACCTCAGTATGATGTTCATTTAGTAAATTATGCTCCCATTTAGAGTCAAATAGACCATAAAGCAGGGGATGCTTTAGGGTGTTGCTACGTTGTGATTGACAGGTCGCCACCACGGTGTTGTCCGGTCTGGGAGCTGTCCGTGTTTTTGTCTTACAACTTCAACCCTTCCACAGTGTGTTTTCAGTTCATGAAAGTTAATTATAACCTTTTTGGTCGCCTAAAAATTCAGCATTCAGTAGCTGTACTTAGCTCCACCCTCTTGTGTCACTTCCCGGTTGCAAAAAACCAACATGGCAAAAAAACAACATGGCGACGGTCAAAATGCCGTACTCGAGGCTTCAAAAACATAGTCTACAAACCAATGGGTGACTTCACGGTGACTACGTCCACTTCTTAGATATACCTTCAATTTAGCCTCAAAGAGTGTCTAACATGGCCGGTTTCAGAATGGACAGTATGTTACTATATATTACTGTTATCCAACAGTTTCATGAAAAATGTGCCTGAAAAATAACTTGAAGATATTTCCTTTTATCATCTCTTAGCCTTAAGGCTGTTGTTGCTTTGCAAAATGACGTAATGTGTTGCTTTAGTTGCTAAAGTGTTGCTTTGTATTGAACACATTTCAACCCTAGAGTTTGTTTAGTATCTCAGAGAAAAACAAACTCTCCTGAACTTCAGCTTGACTATGACCTTCATTGAACAATTCTGCCTATGTATCACCTCCTCTTCCTCTGCTGAAGGCCGAGTGCCAGTGAGGAGGAGGAAGGCTACGACAAAGTCAGTTGGACGAGCGACACGGAGACCCACCCTCCCTGGCTACGGTTCCACCTGGGCATCTCTCGCTGGGAGCTGTACAACAGGAAGGATCCCAATCTGGCCCAGCTGACTCACTATTTGGCAACGCAGCGTGTCCTCGGTGCTGGTGAGCAAACCAGGGGGGCGGGGCTAACAGGTTAGAGGACAGATGGAGGAAAAGACTGAACCAAGGAGAGCCTCCAGGAACAAAGGAGAGACATAAGAGGAGAGTGCACAGCGGATTACCAGTCATTTTGATACTGTCCCTTTAATCTTTCTATTGCCAGACACACTGGCACACAACATACTGCAGACATGATTCTTCAAATAATATCCATGGTCTTCCAAAAACCGAGCAAAACCCACTCATGTGAAAGCACTTAAAGCTCAAGTAGGCGGGATTGGAGCAAACATGATTAAAAAAAGTTATTTTTATAAAACAGTCTCTATATCGTGACAGTAGTACACGAAACAGGGAACCTGAAAAAAAAACATGTGCCTCTGTGTCCTCTTGTGCTCCTAATGGCATCTGCAAGATTTTACAGACCGGAGGAAAACAACCAATCAGAGCCACTTGAATTACAATATGCTGAAAGGTTATAATGGAATTTTTGCCCAATGATGCTAAAAAAAGTTTGCCTACTGCCGCCTTAATTAAGCCATTAACATATTAAAGATCTGGAACTATATTCGGCACCATATTTAGGATGAAAGATTTTACTGGAACAAGGCTAACTGAGGAGACAGTTATTAGTTCTAACTACATTTTAATATGCATGACAGTTAAATTAGATGAAATCTTGCTTTTTTCATTTTCAGTGCCGCTATTTATCATACTTACATTATGTTGTCTAGTTGGGTTCAAGACTACATAAATAAAACAAAGTACTTCACTTCAGAGCTCAACATAGCTCACATTCAAATTGAATTTAGAAACTGACCTTAATCTTTACTCTGCATTGTCCTACAAGTGCTTTAGTTTAGTTCAGCGTGATCATTCAGATTCCTCTTGACACATTTACAAAATCCCACACCAGGCTTCTTTCTTATTTTAACTCTATTCCCTTTATACAAACAAGCCAGTCTGTGGGCGAGCCAGAGGCAACACGGCGTTCACTAAAGTTTATTCTCTCAGTGAATACAGTAAACTGTGCCAAAGTTCAGATTTAGAACAGCGACGA
Source organism: Sebastiscus tertius (assembly GCA_916701665.1). NCBI lineage: Eukaryota > Metazoa > Chordata > Actinopteri > Perciformes > Sebastidae > Sebastiscus > Sebastiscus tertius. The sequence goes on along the minus strand of CAKAOH010013920.1, from coordinate 10,259 downwards.
TTACATTTTTAGAAACACACGTTCACACAGAGTTACACAATGTGAGATGATAGATCCTCAGGTGCACATAACTTAGGCTCACATTGACGCATGAAAATACTTTTCAGGTGCATTTACACAGAAATAAAAGAGTGAACCCAGGAGGATTCGGCATACACAAAGTGGGTCACAAAAATGAAAGTTTGAAGAAGGTGGGAAAGCAAACATAGAAGGGGCATGTATTGTAGGCCATAAAGTTGTGTAAAATCCTGTGTGCAATGTGAATATCTATAATACAGTTATTGGATGATGGACACAATAACATGAACACTCGTGCGATATATTGCAATCCAAAAAAAAAAAATGTTTTTGTTGAGGCCGTGTGTAGATTAAACTGAGTTTAAGAGGCTATAGTTTGTGCTGTTGGTGTAGTACACTGCATCACACTTTATTAGACTAAACCAGGACTTTTAGAACTCAAATTTAGAACACCAACACCCCCACACGCATAATACAAAGTGAAGGTTAAGGAGAAAGCGATTGATGTTTTCTAAAAACCAGATAATCTTAAATCTGCACCTGATTTTTTTTGATAAATATAATCCTCTCACAAATTTACATTATCTCAACACCCGCTCACCCACACATACATAAACACACACATAACTTCACTTGCATCAACGCATGCTCATTTTGTGTTTACTCATCTCAGAGACCCTGTTCCCGTCTTCAGCACGCTGCACAATGAATAATGCATTGAGATTTGTGTTCTACGGTGCAGATTAAGCACTAAGCTCAGCTACAGGCTGATTAGTTGTGACTGCTTCATCCCTTTTCTTTCATGTTTAACACTCACCACAACGTACATACCTTTTAGGAGATTCATTTTCTTTTAATCAGACTTCTAAACAGGTATTATAAATAAATATGAGAGCATATGATTTATAGCTTTTGAATTATTTACAGGACTTGCTTCTACAAGCATGGCATGCAACAACAAAATGCAGTCTCTTCCTCTGAGTGTCTGAGACCTTTAAAGGGATAGTTCAGGTGTTTTTTGAAATGGGGTTGTATGAGGTACTTATCCATAGTCAGTGTATGACCTACAGTAGATGGCGGTCGGCACGTCTCCACTTTGGAGAAACAGACAGGATTTACCGCACGGAAGCAAAGCGATGTACTGCTGTGGATGGGGCCAACAGTAAGGCGCATAAAAGAAAGGCTTACCTTAAACAATCTATCAGTTTAAGTGTACTCTATATTTAGAATATTTTCACCGCTTTACCTTGACGTCAGACAGCCCTTTGCGACAGGGAACTGAAGCCATTGTATCCTTCCCTTTGGTGATTCTGTATTAAGCAAAGTCACACAATAACACAAACAAACTAACCGATCGAGGCCGCAGTAGACCAGCAACTCCTGTAAAATTACTGTTTTTTTCAATAGAGTCTGGTTGCTTTGGCGAGAGCGTGGCTGGATACAACAGCTTCAGTTCCCTGTCGGAAACGTAGACTATATAGCTGTCTCACGGCAAGTTAAACCGGCAAAAATATTCTAAATGTAGCATACACTTAAACTGATATAGATATTTTTTATATGATATCAGATCTCCTGATATAGATCTTTTCTTTTAGGTGACAAAAATATGTTTTGCTGCAGTCATTTACTGTAGGTAATACACTCACTATGGATACCTCATACAACCCCACTTCAAAAAACTCAAACTATCCCTTTAATATTTACTTGAAAGAACACATGCTTTGATTTGACTCATTCACATTGCCTGCAGGTCTGAAGTGAGGGTGAGGTGGCTCGTGCTTTTTTTTTGGATGAAATACTCCAAACGTGCCTCAATGTCCAATTTACAGATATATGGTAAAACTGCTATCAAAAATTCACAAGTGAACTTCAAGATGACAATTCATGCATTTTGTCTTACTTTAAAGATGAACTATGGGAACATAAAACTGCTAATAAATGCTGCATAAAACTGATTAAATCAATTTCATTAAGTATTTTATCCAGGTTTGACTGCAGTAATGTACCTCATGGAGGGATTAGTGGCAGTTGGTGGTTTAACTATGTAATAGGCCACCATGTGGAGAAACAGGTGAACTGCACTGCATTGAACACATACCCAGTGCTGTCCTCATATAACCCTTACACGTCCTTTTTAAAAATATAATATGCAAGTTTGTGTTTATGGAGTTTTAAAGGAATAATTTGGGTGTTTTGAAGTGGGGCTGTCGGGGTACTTATCGGTACTTACAGACAGGAGTTACCACACGGAACCAAACCAATGTACTGTTGTGGCCCCGTCCACAGCAGCACATTGCTTTGATCCTGTGCTGGTACTCCTGTCTGTGTCTCCAAACTGGGGGCGTGCCGACCGTCATCTACTGCAGGTAATACACTTACTATGGATAAGTACCTCATACCACCCCACTTCAAAACACCTGAACCGTCCCTTCAACATGCTCTCAATATTCACTTCATGTCTTTCAGCTCAGAAGACAGGAGGTACCCAGCTCAAACTGCTCCTATCGTTCCCAAACTACGGAGAAGCTCTGCTGAAACCCATGAAGTAAGATGCCACTGACTGTCCTGATACTGACTGACTGAAAATAGAAATGACTGTTGCTCCGGTTCAGTTATGGTGACTGCTGAATCGCAACTGGAGGTCACACAATTCAACAGCATAGAGCCTTGTGCATTCCTGTTTTTTGTGTGTTTTTGTCACACAGACAATCCAGAGATGCAGAGACAGATGTAAACCTCTTCTACTTCTCCGACTTTGAAAGACACAATGCAGAGATTGCAGCCTTTCACCTTGACAGGTACAGAGCATCTGTGTCAGCAGGAAGCAGGCGTCCTGCTGGGTGGACGGAGCATTCAGTAACCACCAGGGTCACTGGCCAAACACTGGAATTACTCTTTCATGAAGCTGCTGTACAACTTATAGGGATACAAGTAAATAGAAAAGAATAATAGTGTTCTACTCTTGTTTTCTTTCTCATTCTTTCTTTCAGCTCCTTTATTTTTGCTGATGCTCTCTGTCTTCACCCTATAGTTTTCTTTCTTTTTCAGATTGTTGGGCTTTAACAGGATCCCTCCAGTGGTCGGTCGACTCATCAATGTCACCTCAGAGATCAGAGAGATTACCACTGACCACAGGCTGTCTCGGACCTTCTTCACTTCCCCTGGTATGTGTGTGCATGCATTTAGGTCACTATGTATCCACACCTGCACCCACCTCCACCTGCACTACTTTGTAACACCAAAACATTATCACATACCAACCGTCCGACCACTAAACTCCAGCTTTCGTCTCTCTGGCTCTAGCGGGGAACGTGTGTTTCTATGGCCAGTGTGAGTACTACTGCTCATCAGAGCACCCGGTGTGCGGTCAGCCACATGCGCTGGAGGTCTCCCTGGCTGCCATGCTGCCTGACCTCACCCTAGCTCCACGCAGGTCCTGGAGGTCACCATGGAGACGCTCCTATAGCCGCACCAAGCTAGCAAAGTGGGTACACTGTTGTTTAAAAGATTCAGTATTGAAATTAATCTCATCACTAATGTTTACAGAATATGTATTATAAATGATTGATCTGAACCCATAGACTGTATTTAAGAAGTGGACGTAGTCACAGTGACGTCACCTATTGGTTTTTATGGACTGCCGTTTTGAAGCCTCGAGTTTAGCATTTTGGCCGTCGCCATCTTGGTTTCTTGCAACCAGAGGTGATACGAGAGGGTGAAGTACAACTGAACGCTGAATAAGGCATTTTTAGGCGACCAAAAATGTTACAATTAACTTTAATGACCTGATAACACACTGTGAAAGGGTTAGAGTTCTAAGACAAAAACACGGACAATTCCCAGACCAGACAATGCCATGGTAGCGACCTGTCTATCACAAGGTAGCCACACCCTAAACGCACTAAAGCATCCCCTGCTTTATGGTGTAATTTACTCAAAATGGTGCCATAATTTACTACATGAACACCATGCTGTATTGAAGAAGACTTGAAACTAGAGATTGAGACCATAAACTCATGTTTACAATGTTTACTGAGCTAATAAATCAGATGAAAAGTAGGCTAATTTTCTCATAGACTTCTATACAATCAGACTTCTTTTTGCAACCAGAGGAGTCGCCCCCTGCTGGCTGTTAGAAAGAATGCAAGTTTAAGGCACTTCCGCATTGGCTTCACTTCTTAGACCCAGAGGTTACCCACAGATTTGAACAAAAAACAGCCCTGCAATAATCACCATCTTTATTTTATCCACCTGTAATTTATAGACTTGGTGTTGGGCAGAATATTGGAAAAACACCCCAATCTGTTTTCAACCTAACAGCAGATTGTAATGTTTCTACCTTGTTACTGGAGTTCACAGTTGAGCTGAGTATAATGTAGAATTGTGAGTCTTCACTGCCTTCCGGTGGTCTAAATGAAGAACTGCAATGCAACATTAAATATGTGCCTAAAACACAATAACACACTACTAGTGTAATCAATATAAAAATCAGTACTATAACTCATTATAGTGTAATCATTACAAACAATAAGAGTAACGTCAGTATTTTTTTTTACACACCCTTAGGAGTGAAACCAACGACAGCATTTTTAAAGGCATTGTGGACACATTTTTCCTGTATGTTTGAAGGCCTGTGAATCACAACAAAGCATTGGTGAACTAAAAACGTTACTGAACTGACTGACTGATTTGATTGATTTTGCAACAAATGATGCTGTTACTGTGGCATTTACAGGTATTTTTGTCTTATTTTGATAATCTTTTTCCTTACATCAGGCTGTGGCTCTGTAACCAACCTGAGCTTATTTGAATTAGCACCTCATTGTCAGTCGGACCAAAAGATGCTGAAGCAGGCTGTATATTGCCTCAATAGATACTCAGTATCTTCACCCTAATAAACTCAATCAACCTACATCAAAAAGTCTAAGATTAACTTAAGTCAGAAAGGTTAAATAAATTCCATTGAGAGAAAGTTTGGATAGTTATCATTAGCCACCAAGGCTAAGTAGATAAAAAAAGGCAAAAATCCTGTTTAACAGTAACAAAATGGACAAAAAAAACATCCTTACATTCAAACAGTGTCTAATTTCTTCTACTTTAATTTGTACTGTTGTTCCCAGGTGGGAGAAGGAGCTGGCCTACTGCGACACGGTGAAACAGACGCCTCCTTACGACCACGGCACCAGACTGGTGGACCTCATAGACATGGCTGTACTGGACTTCCTCATGGGTCAGTCTCTACAGTTTAAACTTTACCCGGGAGTCAGTTGGTTTGCAACATACGGGGGCTTACAGGCAGTGTAGTGGGGGTCACTGACCTCTTTCTCCTCCTTTAAAGACGACCTATTATGCTCATTTTCAGGTGCATAGGCCTACTTGTATTTTGGGTTTCTACTTGTTGTACATGTTTACATGCTTAATGTTCAAAAAACGCTTTACTTTTTTGCCCTTTGTCTGAAAGGCTCTGTTTGAGCTCCTGAAAAGCTCAGTCTGCTCTGATTGGTCAGCTGGCCCACTCTGTTGCGATTGGTCAACCGAACCAAACTCTTCAGACTCCGCTCCAGCTCCGCTCTAACTAGCTTTGTTTGTTTGAGGGCATGCCAAACTAACCGTTAGGCAGGTATTATGCAAATATGTTACTTGGTGACATCACCATGTTATGGAAGAAAAGGCGGGACTTCAATCAAGGTGTTTCAGGCAGTTCAGGAGCAGTGTTTCTGTGGGGGAGAGTAACTCACTTTGGCGTGGACTTTGTGCTCTATAACTTCGCAGACCGTTTGTACATGCACAAAAAACTCTATAACACACTAAAGCGAAGGGAAGAAGGGAGTAAAAAACATTCAAAATGGGTAAATAAATTAGTAAACAAGAGTATTACCTCCCATGTTATGCACTCAGGATGTTATTGGGAATTTCTATCAATATATGCCATTATTAACTTTATGTGTCTACAAAAATATCTCTGACATAATCTAAATTAACGTTAATGTTTTTCATCCGAAGGCAACATGGACAGACATCACTACGAGACGTTTGAGAAGTTTGGCAACAAGACGTTTCTGCTGCATCTGGATAACGGACGGGCGTGAGTACCATGAACATCTGATGACAACAACAAACACAGGCCATAGTATAACTTATATCTGACAGCCAAATAAGTAAAGCGACATCACATTTATACTTTCTTCTGACTGAAATGTTGTTGATAACGTTTTCCAGGTTTGGGCGTCACTCTCGGGATGAGCCATCTATTCTGGCTCCTTTACAACAATGTTGCAGGTAAAACAAAACAAAAACATGTCTGTTTCAATGAGTGACCAGCACACTTAACAATGAGGGATGGGTGAAATAACTAGTCAGAAAGTAGTGGATAAAGGTGCAATGTGTAGTACAAAATACATTTATTTCAGAAGATATTGACATATAAAATTAAAGGACCACGAGGGTACAATTCTGGTTTACGTGGGTGTCAATATTTCTTTTAATCTTGCTCTCTACCCACCTTTGTAGGATCCGTCACTCCACCCTCCTCCGCTTGCTTCTTTTGTCCCTCCCCGGCTTCCGTCTGAGTGATGTCATGCGGGAGTCGCTGGTCCAGGATCCTCTGGCAGGCGTGGCCCCCCTCCTTTCTGAACCACACCTTTCTGCTCTGGACCGGCGCCTCACTGCCGTCCTACAGGTGGTGCGGGGCTGTCAGGAACACCACGCAGATGTCATTTACAACGACCTGGAAGGATACGATCAAGAGCACGATCAACAGCCTGACTGAGGGAAAAAAAAAAAAATAAGTGATAGGCCTAGGCCTATATTTGTCTCATATTGTATATCTGTGTGCATATTATTTTCTCACTCACATAATATGCACACAGATATACAATATGAGACACATTTTCTCACATCTTTAATGATATCAAGCGTATGAATGCTTGATATCATTAAAGATGCTAAATGCAATATTGGGAGCATTTCTATTGCCTCCACACGACTCTCAACATGGCGACTTGCAGCTAACGATGCTAACAGTGAAAACAACAACAACAGTGCTGACAGAGCTAATGGTGTTAACCTGGAGGGGGACTGGAGAGTGCGTGCTACGCTTCCACAACGGCGCCGTCAGTCGGGACAGCGTTATCATCTGTAACCGCCGTATGAGCGCGGTGCGGAGAGGCAGGGATGCTCTGATTACAACACATACAGAAGGAGAGTGACTTCATTCTCTGCTCAGGTAGACATGACTCCTCTATAGCTTTACAAGAGAGAATAGGGGTACACTTCAAAATGTGACTGACCAACCGCCCTGTGCAAAACAGGACAACAAATAATAAAAAAATACCCCTAATAATTCATATGTTCAACAACAGATTTGTCATGTCATGTCATGTCATCTCTGCACAGATGAGTCGCAAATTTCACAATGCTATACTGTAGCTCTGGAAAGGTTTCCCTGTCAACGTCAGAAAAGGTTTAGTGACAACATTCGGAAACAACTATACACATTAAACCTATCATAGGCAAGATTTAGAACTGTTTTTCATAATGTTTGGTAGAAATTAGTTTTCATCTTGAATATTTTTAATAAATCAAATGCTTTTAGAAAACCAAATGCATGGTAATGTGTCAAAGATGTGTAAAAACACAGGCAATATACTTACTTTGTATTTCAAGAGAGAATTTGGGAATTTACCAGTTATTTCAATAATCTTTTTTTTCCTGGAAACCCCATTTAGACCATCAGAAGAACTGCAGGTAAAACACTTCTACACTGGATTCAGAATTTGGAAGAGGTGGTTATCACTTGGTTCATCAGGAGCCAAACTAAGGTCAGTAAGTCAACTAGTTCTGGTAGCTAAAGCTTTGCCATCTTAATGACTAATAAAACAGTCCTTTTTTTCCTTGTGAATATAACAATAAAAAGTAACCAGTAGAAACACTGGCGGGCATTGTCAACAAAGATTGGAGTTTACTACTTATTTGATCGTTAACCTCACTCCAGAATATAGTGATGCTCAATCACCTGCTTTAATAATTTGTCTATCTTTGCTGAAATGGCCAGTTGGTGCTGGGTATTGGAGTACATTTTCATCTGCTACTATGTCAATTTACAGCCATTGGGGGTAACCAAAGTTGGAATTTTTCAAATTCTACACATAGTGGCTTTTTAGATAGATAGATAGTAACTTTATTAATACCGAGGGAAATTCAAGTTTCCAGCATCACAGTTCCATAGTGCAAAACATGTTAGTAAAAAAACAGTAAAAATATTAGTAGTCTAACTTTTTTTTTTTTTTAAAGTGAATATAGTGCAGAAGAGACTGTTAAAAATGAGTATAGTGCAGGGTAACAGCTGTGATACAGGACTAATACAAAATCTTTATATAAGTATAGTATAAATATATGTTTGTTTATGTAAATAATAAGACAAAAACATGCTAATAAAAGAGGATCTCTCTCTGTGGTGGATGATGATGCCCCCTGCAGCCAGTGACCAGAACTGCAACTTTGCCAACAGAAATCTTTAACTTTCACTTTCTAAACGTCACTAGATGGAGGAGGAGGGATGGACCAGGAGGCCAGGAAGAGCCCACTGCTGCAGAGAAGAGGAACTGAAAAAACATTAATAGGTAGATCCACGAGAGAAACTGCCCCTGGACATGAAAGCACTTCCTTCCGCTTAGTTTCAATCTGCTGCTGACCGCAGTGAACTTTGGCGCTCATTATTAGTTTGTGTGTTCAAATCCTGTCGAGCAGCAAGACAGTTCAGTGCAAAGGGAATTACTGCATGAAAGACAGGGAGCCTCTCTAAAAGCACTTCATTTAGCGCCATAGTTTGGATGTAACATCTGTAGGCATCTGGAGCAAGTCGTGGTCTCTCTGGGTGTGCTTTTGTACAGAGGATCTCTGGGTTGAAGTCGCCCACCACCGATGGACCCGATGGACTGGCTGGAGAAAGACGAACTGCTGCGGTTCTTCCACCGTCACAAAACCGAGATGTCCTTAATGGAGAACCCGCACACGTTCCTCAACCAGCTACGGGACCACGACCTGGTCCCAGAGGACCACTACAAGGTGAGGAACTGTTACTACGCATTTGTTATTCTGCTATAACCTCCTCACCCTCCCACTCTCTCCTCCTCCTCATACACGGTCCCGTCTGCAGGAAATATGCGCCGGACAGGAGAGAGTGCGGGAATAGGAAGCGACACATGTCCTAGTAGTGTAGTAGAGGGGAGGACTGGGAATGAAACATTGAACTGTGGTTTTTGACTCAGAACCGAGGGCAGGATACAGCTCTCTTCACTGTATGACAGACACTTCCTGTCAGCCCCATCTTTTCAGAAGTAAACCTTCCTGCACAGGGCGGTAAACAGGCTTTACAGGTCCAACACTGAGCCTGCAGGGGGGCCGGGCAAAATATAGGTATTTGAAAAATGTATTTTAAAGGGAGACACCCAAAGTGAGCTTTAACTAATAGATCTCACCATGAAACTTCCCCCAGTTACATCATATTAAGTACATTGACTTACGTTAAGTCAGTTATTTTCTGTGTCGGTTATTGTTTAAATATACAAATGAGGCATTAACTAATGTTAACTTTTGGTAAATTTAGGAGAAATCTACAGACATAATAGTAAAATAAACACCTACATTTGTGTTTTGGATGTTTGTCAAAAATAAATGAATAAATAAATAAATGACTTAATAAATAAATAAATCCGTCATTAAAGGGACTATTTGTAACTTTCAGAAATGCTTGTTAACAGCGACATCTGTGGCCGTGAAATCAACGAAAGTCAGCGTCAAGCTCGCACTTGCTCGCTCTAAACATACCTGAACGAGCATCGCTCAAAACAGTGAGGCGACGCGCGTCAGCTAAAACCACAATATCACTCTATATTTCAGCTGCTTGGCAGTAATGTTAGCTGACCAGACGAAGGTCTCTCCATGAACATGATTTAGATCTGATCCTAGTGTTGGCTTTTCCTGCCTCAGCGCAGGCTGATGCAGCGGGGCTCTGCAGCGTGTCTCCCTGCTCTCTCCGCCCGCAGCCGGAGAGAGCAGGGAGACACCGGCACCCGGTAGGTAACGAGACGGTAACGTTGCTCGCTGTGGAGCCCCGTCACTTCACAAGACACGGGAAACCTCTGTTGGTCTGGAGGAGCTGCAGCATTTATTTCTGCACAAACGTCCACTGTACATTCACTAGATATTCTCAGAGCTAAACTAACTCTTCTGCAGTGTGG
>CAKAOH010013859.1:411-12419 GCA_916701665.1 Sebastiscus tertius | reverse complement strand
GATTAATATAATTTATAAATTATTATAATACATATTTATATATATATATGTAAATTATTAATATGTACATGTATATATATTTATAAATTGTTATTATAATAATTACATATATAAAGTATTGGATTACTGTTACTGGTGCACTAACATGTCAGCAGAATTTAAATGTTGTAGCGCGTCAAGTTTAATCTCATTTTAACAATAATGAAATAATTTGAATGAAATTGTAATGAAACTCATGTGTTTTCTATTTAAAGTTAGCCTGCAAAGTATATTGTATGGCTGTCAAATACATGGAGTTGACTCAAGTTTGACAAAAATCCTTAGTACACGGTGGTGCAGACTACTATTTCTGAGGTCAATAATGAAAACATGGAACTGAAAATACTCAAGTAAAGTACCTCAGTATTTAAATACCAAAATGCAAAAGAAACAAACAAATACAATATTAAAAAGAATGTAAAACAAACTGTAGTTCAACTTTTAGTTTAAAATGCACACTTGAGAGTGAATTAAACACCTCTAACTTAAGGGACACTAGATGAAAATATGTCTTTTGTGTGGTTGATTTATAAATGAACGTGTAATGTGAAATAACTCCAGGAAATTCAAGGTTTTGTATGATTGAAGTCATCTGTTCTCTTTTGTTCTTCTAACCCTTCCCCTGTGGACTAAAATTAAAATAGATCCTAAAATACTGTATTTAATAGAAAAAATGTAAAAATACTCCATTACAAGTAAAAGTCCTGCATTCAAAATTCTACTTTAATAAACGTACAGAAGTATTACTGACAAAAAAATACATATTACTATATTGTTAATACTGATGCATCAATGTTAGTGCAGCATGTTACTGCTGTAGCTGATCCGGGTGGAGCTACTTTAACTACTTTATATACAGTTAGTTTAGTTCCAGTGGTTCCCAACCTAGGGCTCGGGCCCCTCCATAGGGTCACCGGATTAATGTGAGCGGAGAGAAGAAGAAACTAAATATTGAATAAATCTTTTTTTTTTTTTTTTTAAACGTAATATTAAGAGAATAAAGTCATAACTTTATGAGAAAAAAAGTCGTAATATTACGAGAATAAAGGCATAACTTTCACAATCTTTTCCAGTTCCTGAGACTTTCCGCTACTGTTTATTACCGTTGTTTTTTACGCTGCATGACAATATCACATAGATATCTCATACTGAAGATGCTACAGTGCTGATATTAAATCATATTTCTCTTCATCTCTTTTCTGTCCACAGCTGAGTTTGTCTTCATAGACCTGACCTCCCTGAAATCAGTGCGACAGTTTGTTCAGGCGTTCAAAGAGCGCCGCCTCCCCCTCCATGTCCTGGTGAACAACGGTAGGCTGCAGAGACATCACAGTCACTCATTCGATCCCACTGCATTCACTAATATAAACCTGTCTACCTTCTGTCATTCTCTGGTGTAGCTGGAACCATGATGGTTCCTGAGAGACAGACGGAGGAGGGCTTCGAGTTCCACTTTGTGCTCAACTACCTGGGCCACTTCCTGCTGACCAACCTGCTGCTGGACACGCTGAAGAGGTCGGGACGACGGGGCGGCTGCTCCAGGATCATCAACATGTCCTCTGCTACGCACTACGCCGGAGAGATGCACATGGAGGACTTGAACAGGAGGTAGCACTGGTGTTTTTTTTTTTAAACCATACGTTACCGTAGGTATGATCGAGGGATTGCCTCCACACGGCTCTCAACATGGTGACGCTGGTTTACGTGTTTAAGCTTTGGAACTGAACAGGAAAGTGAATATGTTACTACCATTACTCTGATTTACTCTGTCAACACACATACACAAGATTCCAATGTGTTTTCCCCTGATAGTCCCTGTAAAGGCAACATCTCTGCTTCTATATCCTGTTTACACACTCTGAACCGTAACCCAGTGTTAGTGCTGACAGCGTCCCCTCTCCCTGTCCCCGTCTCTAGGATCTGCTACAGCTCCCACGGGGCCTACGCCCAAAGCAAACTGGCCCTGGTCCTCTTCACCTACTACCTGCAGGAGCAGCTGACGGCCGGCGGCTTCCCGGTGACCGTCAACGCCGTAGACCCCGGCATGGTGGACACGGCGCTGTACAACAACCTGTGGAGCCTCGCTCAGGCGATGAAGAAGCCTGTGGCCAAGATACTGTTCAGGGTACATCTTTACTGTCTCATCTACATCTGTATATATCTATCCTACAAGCTTGATTTCTTCCTCTGTTGTCGACTATGGGGACATTTTAGGATTTTAGATTTTGTCCTATCCTATAAAGGTGCTCCTCATAAAGAGGTGGCAAGTTTAGGACAGGGATCTGCAACCTGCGGCTCCGGACCCACATGCGTCTCTGCAGTGGCTCCCTGTGGATTTTTAAAAATGGAAATGAATAACTGTTTTTTGTTTACATTTTTATTTTTATTTCTCATTGTTGTAGGTCTATGGTACGACGGCACGACGGAGTATTAGGGCCACATTGAGGGAAAAATAATAAATCTGAGATTTCAAGAACAAAGTCGTAATATTACGAGAATAAAGTCGTAATATTACGAGAATAAAGTCATAATATTATAAAGCAGTAATTTTACGTGTTATTTCATTTTCTCTCGTTAAGTTTAATGTCCTAATATTACGACTTTTTTCTCGTAAAGTTATGACTTTATTTTCGTAATATTACGACTTTTTATCTCATTAGGTTATGACTTTATTTTCTTAAAATTACGACTTTTTTTATCATAAAGTTATGACTTTTTTTATCGTAATATTACGACTATTTTTCTCGTAAAGTTATGACTTTTTATCAGAATATTATGACTTTTTTTCTCGTAAAGTTATGACTTTATTCTCGTAATATTCTGACTTTATTCTGGAAATCTCAGATGTTTTTTTTCCCTCAATGTGGCCCTAATACTCCGTAGTACATTTGCACTTGGGCCCTCACTGCATTAGACTTACAGTATATACTATATACTTAGACTATAAACTGTGTTACCTTCATCACAATGCTCAAATGTTTTGCGGACCCAGACAGATTTTTTTTTCTTGCGTGAAATGGCTCTTTTGATATTAAAGGTTGCTGACCCCTGGTCTAGGATAAGTACATGAGGAACGTGGACTCTGCCAGTATAGAATAGTGAGGACCTCCACTCATTCTTTGCACGTGTCCCTCTCAGACTCCAGCAGAGGGAGCGTCCATATCCGTCTATGCTGCAGCTGCCTCTGAGATGGAGGGGGTGGGGGCCTGTTACCTGTACAACAGCCACAAGAAGCAGTCCTCCGACAGCTCCTACGACTCCGAGCTACAAGCCCAGCTGTGGAAGAAGAGCTGTGAGCTCGTGGGCCTTCAGGAGGCCTGACCACCTGGAGCTGAACCACTGAACCAACAGCTAAACATCTACAGCCACAGACCGTCCACACCTGCTGACACTGGTGCCTTAACAGCTACAGCGTGCATCACAAATTGGCGGCACTATATCTTTTCATAACATATAAACCTACATCTGTGCCAAATTTGTTTCAAACGTACTTATTTTAAGTATAACTACACAGCTGTTCCACTGACATATAACACTTCTGACATCAAATAAACAAAGACACGTCGTGCCCATATAGCTAGCGTTAATGCTCAAACTTTATACACTAGCTCTGCTAGTGTAGCACGCTGTACTGTGTAGTATTAGACATAGACGTGTGTATTACTACACAGAGAAATACTTCTGTTTCTGCCACTAGATGTGTAGTTTTTCTCGAACATCAGTCGAGTAATGTGCCAAATGCAACCAAGTCTTTAATATGTTAATATCCCGCCAAGCTCTCCCAGTAGAGCAGCTGAGCTGTGTTAAATAATCACAGACAGTCGGAGCACATGAGATTCATAAATGCCTTATAAATATATATATAATTTTTTTTCAGCCAAAAAGATTTCAATACTGATTGTACCAGATCAAATTGTTGGAAAATAATAACTAGCACTTCATTGGGCTAACTCGGTGGATTCACTTTTAGGGCAGATTTTCCCATTTTTAGCCTTGATGAAAATTAATTTTTACATTCATATTATGAATCTGCATTTACAGTAATATAATATTATTTAATATGCTACAAATCAAAGATTTCCTCATGCTAATGGCTTTAGCTTCAGGTGATAATCCAACATGTTTGCTAAGAGTGCAGATGTTAACACAGCTGGAGCCTGTGGGTGCATACTGTAGGTACTATCATACTATAGGTACTATTATAGGTCCTACTCATTCATCTCATTAATTCCATGAAGAGAATAGAACCAAAGATGATGAATCCACATCCACCATGCTGCTGTTCTACTGATGCTAATGTGGATTAATCCGCCACTGAAAATAGTCCCCAACAAATGCACTATTTCCTCCCGTTTGAGTAACGTTTGATTCAAATTAAAAATACTATTAGTATAAAATAAGAGTCGATATAAGACACTAGTGTCTTTAATACCTGTAAAATGTGATGTATGCATTTGTAAACTGTATTTCAATCAAACTGATCATATTGCACTCAAATGTTTACCATGATCACTGTGAGGTATGCCTTTTTCCAGCATGTATTCAGGTATAGTCATGTTATAGGTTGCATTTATTATTATTATGATATACAGATTAAGAAAGATGTCCCACTTATTAACAATATGTTAATAAACACTAATAAATAAATTGCCTCGTATACTTTATTTTTTTTTTATGTTATATTTAATTTATGTAATTACTTTTTTTTATCTTGTATATTTTGTGAGTATTTTAGATTTTTTTTCTCACTACATCTCACTGTTTTATACATTTATTTATCTATTTATGTTGTTTAAATCTCTGTTTTTCCTTCCTTCTTCGTCCTCTTTCGTCTTTGCTTTGTGCCGCTTCATGCCGCCCTCAGACCCAAGGCGGCCCATTGTGGGTCAGAACCCCTCTAGAACACCCCTACTACAGGAAGGACCTGTTCATTTGGGTCTGAGGAGCAACTTTCTACATGAAAAGGGACTTTGTGGTGATGAGGCCCTTCTCACCACGCTGTCCCATACTAGTCCCCCCTCAGAGCTCAGGATGTCTCCTCTGTTATAGTGCCATCTAGTGGGTGAACTCCAAACCTCCAGTTACAGTGCCCAGACCTGGACCCAGACCTGGATCCAGACCTCCCCGTAGCTGAACGGGAGCCAGGTTCAGGTTTTGGTGGAAAGCCTGATTTTAAAAGAGCCGTCACACATGGCTGGAGGAGTCTGTGACCACATACCGGCGACCATGTAGTGGTGGAAACCTAAACCATTTATTTTGTTAGCCGTGAGATTTCAGTCTCGATTCAAGGAACAATAGTTTGGCAAACCAATACTGACTCAAGGTTCACTTACTGGCCTTTTCTGGAGCTTTCAACTGCATGTTCCTTTAGTCCGGGGGTCTGCAACCTGCGGCTCTTCAGTGGCTCGATGTGGATTTTTTGTTTACATTTTCATTTTTATTTATCATTGTTGTAGGTCTATGGTACGACGGTACGACGGAGTATAAGGGCCACATTGAGGAAAAAAATAAATCTGAGATTTAGAGAATAAAATCGGAATATTTTACGAGAATAAAGTCATACTGTTTTTCTCGTAAAGTTATGACTTTATTCTCATAATATTTACAACTTTTTTTCTCGTAAAGTTACGACTTTGTTCTCGTAATGTTATGACTTTTTTCTCATATGACTTTTTTCTGTTAATATTCTGACTTTATTCTGTAAATCTCAGATGTTTTTTCCCTCAATGTGGCCCTAATACTCCGTCATACATTTGCACTTTGGCCCTCACTGCATTAGACTTACAGTATATACTATATACTTGGATTATAAACTGTGTTACTTTCATCATAATGCTCAAATTGTTTTGTGGCTCCAGACAGATTTTTTTCTCTTTTGATAGTAAAGGTTGCTGACCCCCTGGTTCAGCTGGAACCCCACTGGAGCTACAACAGACAGCTGAAGAATCATTCATATTTTAAAATCAGACACAGTCCTTTAAACATCTTCAATGTATTATTTATTTAAAGTAAAAGAGTAAGAACATCATTAAACTGGCCCAATAACCCAGTACAAGTAATCAAAGGAAATAGTAAAAGTTTATAATGTGCAAGAGCTGCTTTTGTTCAAATGTGCAAAAGTGTAATAAAAAAGATTAAAGGTGGCATTGTAGTAAAAAAGAAAAGAATATACAGTAAATGATTTACAGAGATATATAGAAATACTGTAGAAAAGCGTCCTGCTGTATTTGTTCATTTATAACTTTGTTACATTAAGATGCAGCCGGTCTGTTTCTGTTGGACCAGAACGTGGAGAACATTTCCTGTAAGCAGCAGTCAGTCAGGGCTCCCATACCTGAGAGGACAAAGACCAGGTTCTGGTTCAGTGACCAGAACTACCTGGCAGTGAGGCCAGCTAAAACACAGGTAAACAATATCGCTATAACCCTAAGAGTTATAAAATGGAAATCACAGCCCAATTGATATACATTTATATATGATATATCAGCTTTTTTGTGACCAAGATGCGGACAGAGTGGGACATTTCATTAGTGAACACACTTGTTATGGTCCCCGCCAATTTCTCCATCAGCTTCTGCTGGAGACGACAGTAACCAGCATCCTACCAGAGATCACATCCTCAGTGAAAACAGTGTATGACTAAAAGACAGTGGTTTATAAATACTGCTAAACACTGAGAGAGGTTTAACTGTGGTTGCACAGCAGACGGCTGGTTAGCGTAATGACAGAGAGATGGAGACACTGGAGCCATGTTAAAAAAAGAGTCTGTCCTTATAAACCATCACTATGACACACATACACATGGCCTGTAGTCAAGAGCCTCCACCTCACAGCTCGACAAGCAGAGCTCGTACAGTTGGGAGTCCAGATGTGACATGTTGTGGATTAAATCGGTGTGTGTTAAACTAAACGAGAATAAAGTCATAATATTATAAAGTAGTAATTTTACGTGTTACTTTCTTTTTTTCTTGTAATATGACTTTATTCTCGTAATATTAGGAATTTTTCTCATTAAGTTATGACTTTATTCTCGTAATATTAGGATTTTTTTCTCATTAAGTTATGACTTTATTCTCGTAATATTACGACTTTTTTCTCATTAAGTTATGACTTTATTCTCGTAATATTACGCATTTTTTCTCATTAAGTTATGACTTTATTCTCGTAATATTAGGATTTTTTTCTCATTAAGTTATGACTTTATTCTCGTAATATTACTTTTTTTTCTTGTAATATAATAATAATTAATAATATAATATATATATATATATAATAATAATAATAAATAATAATATATATAATAGTATAATAATATAATATTTTTTGCCTAAAATGGCTCGTTTCATAGTAAAGGTTGCTGACCCCTGTCCTAAACTATAGTACATTCTTCTACATGCCCGTTCTGTAAACTTCAGTGCTGAGAGGATTTAGCCCTCTCTAGATGGCTTCAGCACATCCAGGGGGGGTTAAATGTAGAGAGGGGGGACTGAGGTCATACTTTACCCACAGAGCTCAGGTTAAACAAGGCATGCTTTATATATTTCCTCTGGACGGATGATGAAAGTAAATGTAGCCCATGCAGACCAGTAGTTAAGTGTCTCTTAATGCCACCGGCCTGCAGATTACAGACTCAGGTCAAGAGGCTTTTAGTGTCAGCTGACCTGCAGTCTGATTAACATTAATACAATGTGTATCTGTGTCAGATGGTGCAGCCAACAGCCGTATCCTTTACATTATGAAGGCTGTTATGGCTTAGAGTTCATGCCTGTTGACTAGTCCTACTAGCAGAGACAGATATCAGATGAACCCTGAGGCTGCCTGGACAGCTCTGCTGTTGACCCAAGTATATAATACCCTGTGGGACAATGCCTGTTTGCAAGGTGATCTGATGTGATGAACATGAGTGTATTAGACTAGTTGATGAGAAGACCTTTACCACGGTTGAGTCTAAATGGGATAATTTGATTGTCAGATTTGTTCCCGCCTATCAACTGATTATATGGCATAATAAGATCACATTTAGAGATCAGCTTCCACCTGCAATAAAAATATCAGCCCAGATATATTGACCACTCCACACTCTCTAGCCCAGTCTTTCAGTGCCACATTTCTGCAATCATTCTGTAGAAATCCCCGTCCACCCTCCTGTCCTCTCATCCAAAGAAATGGGTCTTGGGCCTGGACTTGAAGGACCCTTTCCCGGAGCCCTCCTGCTCCTCAGTGTCGCGGAACGTCGTGCTGTGGACAATCTGCGACGTTCTCAAGCGGAGCCTCTGCAGCTTGGGCTTCATCCTGCTGAGCGAAGACTTCCTCCTGAGGACTTTGTATCTGGGTTGGACCTCCCCATCCACAGAGTCCCAGTCGTTGGGGACGAGGAGCCTGAGGGGCTTCAGGTTGGACTGGAGGACCTTGGAGAACCTCCAGCGACCTCCATCCCCGCGGTCTTCGTTGTGGGTGTCGGAGCTCTCGTACGCTCCTATGATGTCCTGGATGTCCACGCTGACGTTGTCGGTGAGGTACTGGCAGGCCTTCCTCCCGCTGTGATCTCTGACCTCCACGTCCGCGCTGTAGGCCCCAACCAGCAGCTTCACCACCTCCATGTGGCCGTGCATGGCGGCGACGTGCAGCGGCGTGTAGCCCGTGTTGGAGCGCACGTCCACGCTGACGGGGACGTCGTGCCGCTTGGCGAAGTCGACGACCCGCGCGATGAGCTCCGGCTTGCCCTGCTTGGCCGCCCAGTGCAGGCAGGTGAACCCGGTGACGAAGTCCTTCTTCAGGACCAGGCCAGGCTCGGCGGCCAGCAGCTGGCACAGGCCGTCCCACTCGCCGTCCGAGGCGCACATCATCCACTCATGCTCCAGCGGGTCCAGCGCCACCGGGGTCCTGTCCTCATCCAGGGAGATGGAGTCGCAGTCGTTTCCGGTGGGCGAGGCCAGGTGGACGGAGCGGCGAAGCACCAAGCTCCGCCTCACCTGCGGGGAGCTGCTCATCATCGCCTGGATGAAGTGCTTCCGGCTGCCTTTGGGGCTGCCTTCGCTCCCGGACAAGCTGTGTGTGTCCACTTCATCCGGGTGTCTGAGGACAACCTTCTCGATCTCCACCTGCTCTGCTTCCTCTGTAGGACTAGTCTGTGCAGGCCCAGGCAGTATGAACATGGATCCCTCCGCAGGGAGAGGCGAAGCTCCTATCAGAATAATCTCAGGTATGTCAGACTCCTTCCTGGACTCCCTCTTGTCTCTTTTAAAGCTCGCTCTGTTTCCCATCTCACCTGGGCGCACCTGGTACGCGTCCTCCTCACCTGTGTTGTCACAAACCACCACCGTGCTGTCCCCGGTTCTGTCCGGTGAAACGGCAGCAGAGCTCACAACTCTCACCTGGCTGTCACTTCCGCAACCCGAGCCAGGTAGCATATCAACTCCTACGTCATCACCAAAGTCCCGGATGGCCTCATGGGAGCACTCAGCGGCCATAGCGCACTGCTACAGTGTTAATAACCGGTAGAGAAGCAAAGCAACGCGTTAAACTCTCTCCCGGTCGTTCCGTCCCGTACCGACACATCCAACGAGCTGTCCTCCAGTCCAGAAGTGAATAAAATAGACCCGTTATTGAGGAGGATAGTGAGGCAGAGCTGTTCTCTGAGCTCTATTTCTAGATCCTTCAGGCGTTCTCCGCCTCCTAGCAACCGGACCGTACCATTTTAGTCTGTAGAGGGGGGTTGAATGGTTGAAACCATTAAAAACGTAATTCGTGTTGCTTTAAACTTCCTGTTGTTCTCGGGTCAAATTTGACCCCTTTATAAAATTCACTACATCACAAATATGGATTTCTTTCATCTCATTTCCCCAAAATAACATGGGTGGTTCCCTATACTACGGTCTTTTCAAAAACAATTAATGACCATTTCTTTGGTTGAATTCTGGGTGTTTTATTCTAATTTATAGCATCTGTAGTCCTCCCGGGTCAGTTTTTGGAGGACCACAGGTGTCATTATGTAGTGCCATTAAAAAAACATTTAAATGGTTTCAAATCAATAGTCTAACTAAACTTTTACCCGTTTGTGATAATCTATCAACATTATCTTCTTAAAATAATTCATGATTTCTGCTTTTTTAAATAAAAACCTAGGTAGATATCCACCAAAATGAGGTTTATTAACCTTTAAGGTCTCATATCGCGCTCATTTTCAGGTTCATACTTGTATTTTGTGTTTCTAATAGAACATGTTTACATGCTGTAATGTTAAAAAAAAAAACTTTATTTTCCTCATATTGTCTCATACTCATTATTATATACTGCTGGTAGTTTAATCAGCATTCATTAGTTAATTATTAGATTTTGTTTTCAAAAACTAAATCTGTAAAGTAACTAAAACTGTCAGATAAATGTAGTGGTGTAAAAAGTACAATATTCCCCTCTGAGATGTAGTGGAGGAGTAGTAGAAAGTAGCAGAAAATGGAAATACTACAAGTACATACAAGTATCTCTAAAAATTGTACTTGAGTAAATGTACTTAGTTACATTCCACCACTGATAATAGGACATAATAGGGAGTCAACATTAAGTTGGGTCAGATTTGATCAGCTCTGATTCTGCTTGTTCATTCTTATTATTATTATCGGAGTGAGAAAATCAAAGTCTACTGTAGGCAGAAATTCAGGCCAACATAATAAGTCATTGATGACAAATGAGGCGTTGGATGAATGAATGGAAAGAAGTGGTTTCCTGCTGATATAAGTGTATTTTGGGTGTGTTGTTGAATTGACCCTCTGTAGTTTCACATTTATTACATTTACAGCCTTCATGAAGCCTGCCCGGCCGCTCTGTCTGCGCAGGCGCACTGTGCGCAGCCAACGTCTCCGCGCGCTGTTTGTCTGGAAGCTTCTAGAAGGTTCCACGGTTGAGGCCGGCGCCATTTTAACGGTTTTATATCGATGAACGGCGCCAGGAGATGAACCGACAACTGAACCACCGTCAAGCTTCTTGTGAAGAGGAAGAAAGGAGGAGAGGAAGCTGGCGTTTTATTACAGTAAAGTTGACAAAAGTTTGACAAAGTGGACAAACTCAGGACGGTTTATGACGAGCTAGCTGGCTAACAGGCTGACACACTGCTAACCGTCAGCCGGCTAACTTAGTTTAGCGTCCAGTTAGCTAACGGCTTTTCAGTGAACTTGCTGACTTTTAGACCCGTAAAGAGTTGTGTACATCAAACGTCATTATCACTGTTAGCTAGCAAACTAAACTTAGCAAGCTATCTTCATTTAGTTAGCTTTTAGCTAGTTCAAGTGGTCTTTAGCTAACTAGACATATTCATCTGATTTAGCTTTAGCTAACTAGACACATTCATCTGATTAGCTTTAGTTAACTAGACATATTCATCTGATTGGCTTTTGGGCTGAACATTTAAACCGTATATATATCAAGCTGTGATTTTTCTTACTAATATTGTGATTTAAATAGATTATTTTCTATTAATCAATCTCCTGTTTTTTGTCTGATTTGATGGTCTAATGTTACACAGTTACATTGTTAGAAAGTACATTTACTTTCATGCCACTTTATACTTCTACTCCAGTACATTTCAGAGGGAAATGTTATACTTTTTACTCCATTTATCTGCATTTATGCTCTACATTTATCTGACAGCTTTAGTTATTAGTTACTTTACAAACATGAAAATGTACAGCTGAAACTATTAATCGATTAACTTATTAATCAATTGACTGAAATTAATAGTGAACTATTTTTTGATTGTCATTTTTTTAAGCAAAATCATTTCATGGTTCCAGCTTCTCAAATGTGACGATTTGCTGCTTTTCCTTTTTAATAATTTTATTCTATTTAAATTTATCTAATGATATAATATGTCATAGTATTACAGTCACGGGGGACATTTTCTTTCTTTTAATACTTAAAGTACATTTTCCTGATTATACTTACATACTTTTACATAAGTAACATTTTCAATGCAC
>CAKAOH010013834.1:0-12658 GCA_916701665.1 Sebastiscus tertius | reverse complement strand
GAGAGACAGCAGAAGACAGGGAGAGACAATAGTGAGGACAGTGAGAGACAGCAGAAGACAGGGTGAGACAGGGAGAGACAGTAGTGAGGACAGGGAGAGACAGCAGAAGACACAGGGAGAGACAGCAGAAGAGAGAGACAGTAGAGGACGGGTAGAGACAGCAGAAGACAGGGAGAGACAGCAGAAGACAGGGAGAGACAGCAGAAGACAGGGAGAGACAGTAGAGGACAGGTAGAGACAGCAGAAGACAGGGAGAGGCAGCAGAAGACAGGAAGCTGGTATATTGTGACTGTAAAGCGCTGTGCAGATCGTTGGACACAAGGCTATCCTCAGCTGTCTGTGAGCCATGTTGCTGTAGTGGAGAGCTGTTGATGACAGCAGTGACCCAGAATAGAACAGAGAGAAACAGAAGAAGAAGAAGAAGAAGGGGGACAGGAAGTATAGTGGCTATTTTTACTGCTGGTTGCTACTGCTTTTCCACGGTGGTGGTGGCACACTACGCTCATTTGATATGGACTACAGAGAGCTGATTGTGTGCACTTATTAATTGGAATTCTAATTTCGTGGGGTTGCATGCACACACACAGGCATTAGAAGTGTCTCAGTGTATGTATATGTATGTATGCATGGTTGACTTGTCCAACAAACTTCAGTCAGTAAGGCTCCAGATTTACTCTGTGAACTGTGTCTCTCTCCGTCTCCGTCTCTCCTCTCCTCCCCTCTAGCTGTCACACCTTCCTTTTCCTTCCTCTGTTGATCGCTGGTTGATTATGGAGGTGTTTGTGTTCTAGTTGGAGAGCTAAACCATTTATAGAAATTCACCCCAGAATCAAACCTAGATATTCTCCCTCTTACTTGTAGTGCTATTTATCAGTCCAGATCGTTTTGGTGTGAGTTGCCGAGTGTTGGAGATATCGGCCTTAGAGATGTCTGCCTTCTCTCCAATTTAATGAAACTAGATGGCACTTGGAAAGAAAATACATTTAAAAAAAGTCATCAGCAATGTCTCTCTCCAGAAATCACACCTTGTTATGAGCAGTTTCATGTCGGAACTATTTTCTTTCTTCCGAACTACACCACTACGCCAACCGTATCACCGCACAGAGGCAAGCGTGCGTCTACTCATGGATGAGAGGCTTGTGCTCGTGACAGCGCGAGATTTAAACATTAAAGGCGTCAGAGCTCTAACGTTAGCTAGCTCAGTGGTGCCTCTGCCATGTTCACTCCCTCAGTGTAGAAGCAGGGAATACAGTATCTCAGCCACAGACTGTATGAAAGAAGTGGACATGTAAACCTGCATTCTCTCTACCAGCCAGCAGGGAGTGCTTTAGGGAGGGGCTACCTTGTGATTAACAGGTCACTACCATGACGTTGTGCAAGTCTGGGAGTTGTCTGTGTTTTTGTCGTAGAACTTTAACCCTTTCACAGTGTGTTTTTAGTTCATCAAAGTTCATTTGAACCTTTCTGGTCTAAAAATGTTTTATTCAGCGCTCAGTTCCACCCTCTTGTATCACTTCTGGTTGCAAAAAACCAAGATGGTGACGGACAAAATGCTGAACTGAAGGCTTCAAAACCGTAGTCCACAAACCAATGGGTGATGTCACGGTGACTCTGTCCACTTCGTATCCACCTTATTCTCAGGGGTGTTACTGTAGAAATGATTATGTCCGTAACTTCCGGTGAGTTAGCGGAAGTAGCAGTACGCTAGTTAGTCATGATGATTTCATGTGTAGGGAGGACACAGCATTGTAGCGTTGGTTTAATGACACTATACTATTTTCTGTCCAGTTTAAAATGTAAGGCAGTTTATGGCACAAAGTGCAGGGCAGCATTAGACTAAAATAGTTTAAGTACGGTTATCTGTGTGTAGAAAACTAAACCTCGTTACTGTGGAAGTACTGATCTGTCTCAGAGCTTTTCAGATTGTTCATCTCTTCACCGTCTGTAGCAACGGAGTCAATAAAGTAGTTAAATATGCCAGTGTAGGTTATCTGAGGCCACTTCTTCAGGTCGTCCTCCATCCCTCCATAGTAGAAGGCAGAGCTATGATCACATTATTCTGTCTGAGCTGTAATAGGTGGTGTTCACACATGTTTTACTAGATTTATTAATACAATCGCTCTAGGAGAGACGATTAGCGTAGCGTTACCGTGGAAAACGGTTCAGTGACATGACGCACCGGAAGTTAGGGACACGTAAGGCATCATGGGGGCTAGGAATAAGGTGGATACAGTCTATGGTCCCAGCTCAGGTTCATCATATGGTGCTTACAATTCTGCTCACATCTCACTTGGCTTTAGTGCTACAAGAAGCTCACACCAGGAACAGTTTACTGCTGTGAGGTTTTCATATTTCTCTAATATTTTGACAGACAGACATATGTCTATATTCACCTACTCAAAGCAGCACTAAACAGGTTTTAGAACTCCACAACAAGCTGAACCCCACACACACGTTTGACATGTGGATAACGTGTTCACTCATCCACCAACATCAGCTGGTGTTAGGTGAGAGTGAAGTTGGGGTCCGTACAACCACAACAATGAGTCTCTGTAGAGCTGAGGGGGAGCAACATAGGTTCATTACCACGAGCAACACATTTCACGTTATAGTTCACATTAAAGACATGTAGCCATTGTTTACATAGAAGTATTGATAAGTGCAGCTTTAATAGGTAGTTGACCATATAGATAGCATAGGATACCATCTACTGCATTTCTCCTTTGCTTCCTAATGCTCTCCAACTCTTTCACTAACATGCCTCAGGGAAGCGCTGCCACACACAGGGTCTGAAATTAGCACCCGCCACCCGCCAGATGCGAGTAAATTGTTGGCAGTGGCGGGTGAAATCATCAGGACACTTTGGCAGGCAGGGAAAACACTAGTGATGGGATAAGAGAACCGTAGTTATCCGTTTTCTTGGCAACTCATGCCTCCATGACCTTCGATTCCTTTCATTGATGCTCCGACAGATACTCTTGCACAATGACCAATAAGCACGCTGAATCATGTTTCAGTTTATTTTGGATCCGAGACACGTGGAGAGAAAAAAAAGCGCTCAAAAGCATGGCGCTACTAAACCTGAGGGGGTGCACCCTATTTTAGGAGGAGAGTTAGTAACGTTAGCTGTTAGCAGCCGTTAGCAGCGCGGTCCTGATTGGA
Source organism: Sebastiscus tertius (assembly GCA_916701665.1). Lineage (NCBI taxonomy): Eukaryota > Metazoa > Chordata > Actinopteri > Perciformes > Sebastidae > Sebastiscus > Sebastiscus tertius. Next base: position 9,496 of record CAKAOH010013834.1, on the reverse strand, counting down.
TAAATAGTAGTGTTACTAACGTTAAAGGAGGTGCCATTGAGTTATTATTATGAGACGTTCACAGTCTACTCAGCAAACTGACCATTAGGTGAGGGTAAATTACAACGTTATCATGATGCGTTCAAATGTAATCTCGTAAAATGTAGTTTTTGGTGAGAAACTTGAATAAATCCAGTTGTTTGAAGGAGATGTTTTCACATCACTATAAAATAGATATTAAAGAGAGAATTATGACCTGTCTAACTTCATAACAACTTACCAAGATTTTTTTTAATCAAAGCAAATATTTAAATAATCATAATCATTTAAATTGTGTGTTTTTATGCAAATAACCACTATAGATGAAAATAACAAAGTACAGTACTGTGTACAGTACCCTCCCTCCCCCCAAAAATAGGGCTCCCCGAAGCTACGGTGTAATTCGAACACTGTAATTTACCGTGTATATAATGTTTTTTGTGTAAAATATATCGAACATTGAATGACTTCGGATATGAAATGTTATTCCTTCATTTAGCGCAGTGATTTCAAAAGTGGCAGACAAAAAAAAATACTTGTCTGTCACAGTGGCAGGAAGTGAAGAAAGTTCATCTCAGACACTGGCCACATGCATTTAAAAAGATGATTCCCCAGGATACATGATGTGTGTATGACAGAGCTGTGTTGTGGTCTGTCTGCAGTTCACCAGTTTAAAAGTTATGTAGGGTGTTAAGTTGTAAGATGTGGAGCCTCTCAGTGTTCGTATGCAGGAATGGGAAAGTCCTCTTGGCTTTGAGCTGTACATGTAGTACAGAACACCGCAGAGTGAAAGTGGTCCTCCTGAATATTTGGTGGTAATATCAGGAAGTGTGGGGGCTTTTCCAACAGGCTCTCTACATTTCTCCTGCCAAGACTGAATGTCTTTTCCTGTCGAGATGCCATTCCTCCAGCAAACAGCCTGATTGCTACTTCACTTACTGTCGCTGACTGTTATTCTCTGTCATCCATCTGTCAGAGTGCTAGCGTTTTATAAATGATTAATACGATCTAAGTGACAGTCATTAGATGTAAAGGGAAATGGTGATTTTTATCTAAACATCTGTCTCTCTGTGTCTCTCTCTCCCAGGAAAGTCAGACGTCTTTATCCAGCTGGATCTGGAAGCAGAGTTTCATTTCACTCACCTGATTATGACCTTCAAGGTATATGATAAAAGCTCAGTCAGTTTATTGACCCATGTCGCCAAGTAGCTGTAACAGTGACTTACAGCTCCATTTATTTCATACTTTGGGAGGATTCTGCTGATTTAACAGAATGAACTTTGTCTCTGTCATTCTTGTCTTGCAGACCTTCCGTCCGGCGGCCATGCTGATTGAACGCTCCGCAGATTTTGGTCGTACCTGGCAGATCTACCGCTACTTTTCCAACGACTGCGCTGCTGCCTTTCGCGGGGTTTCCCAGGGTCCTTTGCGGAACATTAATGATGTCATCTGTGAGTCACGCTACTCTGACATCGAGCCATCAACGGAGGGAGAGGTGAGCGATTGATTAAAGGAGCAGGACAGGTCAAATTATTTGTTCAAGATAAACTCTAAAACATATTACAAACTTCATTTCAGAATACATGCTTTTTGATGTGAAAATAAGCTGTTTTAATTCTTCAATCCCAGTTTTTAGGATCTAAACTTTCTGAGAAATAGGCTTATTTGCTTGCCAAGAATTGGATGAGAAGATTGATAGCACTCTCAGTAGATGAGTTTTGCCTAACATGAAGAAACTGCTAGCCTGCTTCTGTCCAAAGTTTGCTGTTCTGTTTGTATATGAATTACACAAACAAAATATAAGTAAGGGATAATGTACAGCGAGCCGGTCATTGTTGTGAAAGAATCGCCGACAGGGAGATGCTGGCGGAGAGGTCTCTCATCGCCCTGAAGGGGATTCTTTCACAACAATGACCCGCTAGCTGTACATTATCCTGCTTATTACACGGCTACTTACTGAAGAAATCAATATTTTGACACAAAAACGGTCTGCCAGAGTCCGACATCAGAACTGCGCTCATAGCAACGGTCTGTTATACATAGCAACGATCTGTTATACATAGCAAATGTCTGCTATACATAGCAACTGTCTGTTATACATAGCAACTGTCTGCTATACATAGCAACTGTCTGTTATACATAGCAACTGTCTGCTATACATAGCAACTGTCTGCTATACATAGCAACTGTCTGCTATACATAGCAACTGTCTGCTATACATAGCAACGTTCTGCTATACATAGCAACGGTCTGTTATACAGAAATAACAGGCCGCAGAACGCCGTGATTGACCAATCAGAATTGAGTATTCAACACAACCGTGTAATAACAAGATATAATGCGCAGATTAGTACAATTTGTCTCCTCCTCCCTTCCTTCGTGTTTATGTCCCACTGGCTAGCTAATCGCCGCTGCTCTGCACTGCGCACTACCCGAGCAGGGCGTGTGTGGGAGAACAGTGCTCATACGGCGGTTACCACTGATAATGCCCCGGTGAGTGTGAGCTAATACCAATTAACACTGTTAGCTCTGTCATCACTGTTGCCGTTGTTAGCACTGTTAGTGCTGTTAGCACCGTTAGCAGCCATTTTGGCTCAGCCACCTCCATTTTTTGCTTGAGACGTCAGAGGTGAGAGCCGTGGGGAGGAAATCCTGGCCCAGACTCTGAATTCTGTGTATAGCTCCGTTAAGTAGAATGTCACATGTTCAGTGTCCTATTCAGTCCTGAAGACAATTTAATTCACAGGTCCTGAATTTGAAAGCAACGTTTAGCAAAGACAACCTACAAACAACTACCTAACCAGCACTGATCTATAGTGCACACACTGAATACTGCTCAGGCACTCAGACTCATGCAGCACATGTCGCTGCTCATTTCATTGTTACTTCAAGAGTCAGATAGTTGAAATGTGTAATGTGTGCATGATATGTGTGTCCTGGTCTAGGTCATCTACAGAGTGCTGGAGCCGGCCATCCATATTGAGGATCCATACAGCCCCAGCATCCAGAGTAGGTCAAGCTTATATTTTCAACAGCAGATTGATGGTGTACAACATTAAATAATAATAATGAAAGGGGTTATTAAAGCTCTACAACCAGCTTAAAAAGAAGCTCTTATGACAAACATATGATGAAATACATCATACTAATGACAGAAACCAGGCCCTAATATACAAAATACTACTTAAAGTCAAACTGAAATAAAATGATTTGTTTTTGTTAAAGGGACTGTTCGTAACTTCTTACACGTAGAAATCATTGCGGGTCGGTGTCCCATGCGCGCTCGCGTGTGGCTACGCTGTTCAGACTCAGACTCCAACACAAACTACACGGAAGCACCAAAACCTCTTGGTTGTATCTAGTGAAGCCCGTCTGTTAAACAGTGTTGGCCGCGGTCGAAGGAGGCGGGGGAAACCGTAGCTTTGGTCTCCAGAGTCTCTGCTGTACTCTGCTCCTCTGCCTGCCTTCACTCACACAACGCGCTCGTTGTCACTCTTTCACTCCACTCTCACGTAAATGCACGCACACTCCACAATGCAGAAGAGTTAGTTTAGCTCTGAGAATATCTAGTGAATGTTCAGTGGACATTTATGCAGAAATAACTGCTGCAGCTCCTCCAGACCAACAGAGGTTTCCCATGTCTTGTGAAGTGACGGGGCTCCTCAGAGCGAAACTTTATCGTCTCCGACCGGGTGCCGGTGTCTCCCCTGTTCCCTCCGGCCGCGGTCGGGAGGCTGAGGCAGGAAAAGTCAACACTAAGTTTAGCATTGATTCATGGAGAGACCTTGGTCTGGTCAGCTAACATTACTGCCAAGCAGTTGAAATATAGAGTGATATTGTGCTTTTAGCTGACGTGTGTCGCCTCACTGTTTTCATTAATGCTCGTTCATGTCTATGTAGAGCGAGCACAAGCGCGAGTCCGACACTGACTTTAGTTGACTTAACGGCCACAGGTGTCGCTGTTAACAAGACATTTCTGATTCTTAAAAACAGTCCCTCTAAAGGAACAGTGTGTAGCATTTCGGGAATCTATTGTCAGAAATGGAATATAATATTAATAACTAAGTCTTCATTAGTGTATAATCACCTGAAACTGAGAATGGTTGTGTTCTTGTTAGCTTCGCCGTTTCCACAATTATTCTCTTATTCTCGTTAGAATAATAAAGAACAAAGTGTGTAGAATTCAAATGTCAGTTTGACTTTAAACTTACAGTTTAATAAATGATTCCAGGGACGGGGTTATCCTTTTCCTTTGCGAGCTGCAGTCACATCTGTCACAGTAAATCAAACTGCAGCCGACACAATCATCTCTTGTTATGAGGCAGTGTAACAGCCGTCTCTCTGGGGTGTGAAACATGGCCCTGCTGTGGGGAAGACATGGACTGATGTGGAAAGCAGCTGTTCTCTCCCACACAGCCTCACTGTCCTAGCCCTTGTGTTTAGACTGGCAGGACATGAGAGCTTTTCCCAGAAACACGAGCTCCGTTTCCAGCGCAGCAGCAGCAGAGCTCGTCTTGTTCTGTTGTTGAATAACTCACTGCAACATGAAGACCCCTCACAGCTGAGCAGTCCACATCACCGTCTGCTGCTGTCCGGACCATCAATCCTCATACAAAGGGATACCTGTTGGCCACCTCTTTATTTGTTTCTGCATCACTTGAGTGATAATTGGGGACTTTTTTTTTTTTTTTTTTTGTAAATATGTTTTATTGATTTTCAAAGATTTTATCCCACAAAAATAACAGATACAAAACATGTATAAGTCAAACAAAATAGAAATCATTCATCAGATCTGTTTACAAAGTTAATTCCAAATTCCCTTCCCTATCCCCCCAGCCTACCCAAACCCACCCATCCACCCATCCATCTTCAGTTGTATTGAGCCATGCTTAGACGATGTGTGTACCAAATCCAAGACAGTGTCCCACTGGTCATCTGTTAAAACTACTCCAAGATCAGAGTCCCAGACCTTTTTTAAATATTCAGTAGAGCGTGGATTGATGTTGTCAATGAGCTAAAGAATCTGGGATATGAATCCTCTGCTATCTGGAGTCAGTTCGAGGAGGTGGTTGACATGCGATTTTATGGGTTCATCCGGAAATTAGTTAAATATCCTTCGTACAAAGCTCCTGATCTGTAAGTAACGAAAGAAATGGTTCTTAGGTAAGTCATACATTTGGGATAACTGAGAGAAAGATGCAAAGGTGCCCTCCACATATAGATTATTGATTGACCTAATTCCTTTATCAAACCATAAAGTAAATACAGGGTCTGTACAGGAAGGAATGAACATGTGATTAGACGTAATGGGGGGGAGGATAGAGGTCCATTGCAGACCAAAATACCTTCTAAACTGAGCCCATATTCGTATAGTGTGATTAACTATTATGTTTGAACTCAAATTATTGCAAAGAAGGGGCGAGGCTGCACTGACCACTGAGCCCAAGTGGTGTTGGCATGATGAGAACTCCACCTGGACCCAGTCTGCCTTTTCTGGAATGTTCGGTTTGTCTTCGAACCAGTGAATTAACTTCTGAATGTTGCATGCCCAATAATAAAAAACGAAAATTGGGCATGCTAGACCTCCTGAGCGCTTTGGTCTTTGGAGAAGAGTCTTGCTGATCCGACTAGGCTTATTTTCCCATATGAAAGAGATAATACTTTTATCAAGTGTTTTGAAAAATGATTTTTTAATTAGAATGGGGATGTTTTGGAAAAGGTATAAAAATGTTGGTAAAACTATTCAAATGTGGTAGCCAAAAGGTGATGTCCTGTTTGATATGTACAGCAGTAACAGCAGAGAGCAATAGTGGGGGAAGAGGGAAGAAAAAAAGAGAGAGGAGAAAGAAATGAAAAAAAAGAAAAAAGAAATAAAAGGTATAATCTTACCTACTGGACCTGTAAACCCTTTCCCTTGTAAAGTCATTCACTTTGTGCTTGGTTCTACCCTGCACTTCAAACTCTTTGGTAGTGGTCGTTTTGCCCGTGTTTAATCAAAACAGAGGACACCAGATCAGAGGACAGTTTTGGATGTGGGTCTTCCGAGCTTTAGACGGGCGAATTAGATAACAAATGTCCAATAAATGTCGAATGATGACAGAGCTCTTCCGACTTGCTGCCTACTCCGCCATTCGCCAAACCAGAAGTCCCTAATTAGGGACTTTTTGCCCTGGGTTTAGCCTCCCAGGCAAACCTTCCTCTCTGTACATGTTCTGTCTCTTAGATTGGCGGACCGTAACCCAAATCAAGGCCCCCCTGACGTGAACCACAACCATCTATAAACTAAAGCATCTGGCTGGTAGAGCCTTTTGGGGATAATACAGTCTCAGAGGAAACGTGTTGAGAACAAAACATCCTTAAGGATCTTCATTCTCTGTGTTACAACAAACTGGGAAGAAGTGACTGGCTCCATTCTTTCTAACCCACTCCCAACATGTCCTAAACTTGGTATTATAAATTAAAACCAGTTAGTACCCAGTGATAGTCGTCTGTACATCCATGAGTTCACTGCAGACAGGAGCTGCTAATAGCTGACGGTGTGTCAGTGCAGCGGAGCAGCAGGGATTAGCTCTGCTCTGTCAGACAGGGATTCTGTTACTGCAGATAAAGTCAGCAGGGCAGAGGATGAAACATTTCATCCATCTTATTGAAGCGCTGCTGCTTCAGCTCCAGCAGGACTTAAAATGACAGGAAACTCAGGAATCGGAGCGTTTTTTAAATGCTGGTCATGACCTAGGTATTCCCTCTTTACTGAGGAAGGACTCAACACAGGCTGCAGCTGCTCTGAGGCTCAATTATAAATGTTCATTATAGCCATCATGTTGATAATGATGGTGATACTAAAATTACCTCATCATTTCCTACCTCATTTACTAATTTAAAGTGTTGTAAGTAGAGTAGAGGAACTGTGTACGACCAACAAGAGAACGGTGTGTGTGCCCTGGTGAACATGTGTGTTTAGGTACATCTGCATTAGTGTGTGTGTGGATGACTCCAGGTGAACAGCTGGACTGTAACAGCTGAGGATGTTCAGTTCCAGCAGATTGACGGAGTGGAAAGAGACAAATCTCTCTGGAAAGGACTTGTCTTCCTCCCTAGTAGAAACTTTCTCCAAACAGTTTGAGAGGATAAAGAGGCAGGATGTGGGTAGAACCATTTCATCTCCACTATTATCCGTCATTTTTTGATTTTCCCCCTTCCGGAAATGTACTTGAAAGTCACACATTTTGGACATCTGGATGTTGTCTTGTCTTGGCAATAAGATAACTCTCTTATTGTCAGTTGGGCTTTGATATATGGAGACAGTGTTCAGTTCAGTCAGAGACACATACGTCAAGGAACTGACTAATTCTAGGTTGTAAGGTCTTAAGGTTGTGCTTTGTGAGGGAGCTCTCAAAGAACTCGAGCAGCAACGAGGATTTTGTCATACCACGTTGAAAGTTGTGATGTTGCAGGTTTTGGTTTGCATCTTGTGCTAGCCGTGCTAGCAGCGTGGCTCTAGGGACCGATGTTGACCGGTCGGTCCACTGCTTTGCTCCAGACTGTAACAACTGTTAGCCTAAATGCTATTGCCATGAGATCTGGTAGAGATCCACATGGGGCCTGGAGGGTAACTCCTAACTCTTGATGATCCCCTAACTTTCATCTATCGCCACCAGCAGGTCAAAACTCAACTTTATCCTAAACTAATGGCCTCAGCTGTAATGTGTTTAGGGAAAAGTAGTAAATGTTAGCATGCTAACACGCTAAGCTGAAATGATGAACATGGTAAACAGCTAAACATCAGCATGTTAGCATTTAGCTCAAAGCTTTGCTGTGCCGACATGCAGCCTCACAGAGCTGCTAGCATGCCTGTGGACCGGTTCATGTCGTCACCTCCCGTTTGGACTACTGCAATGGAGTTCTGTCCGGGGTTCCCAGCAAAGCCCTGGACAGGCTCCAGTATGTGCAGAACTCAGCTGCCAGGGTTCTCACCCGCACCAAGCCCTGGCAGCACATCACCCCCATCCTCATCCACCTCCTTTGGCTCCCGGTCAAGTCCTGCATCACCTACAAAATCCTCCTCCTCACCTACAAATCCCTCAATGCCCTGGCTCCTCAGTACCTATCTGACCTCCTCCACCCTTACACACAGTCCCGGAACCTGAGATCCTCAGGCACGGGTCAGCTCTCCATCCCCTACACAAACCTGCCAACTTTTGGGGACAGAGCTTTAAAAAGAAGAAGAAGAAAGGCACTTTATTAATCCCAGAGGGGAAATTTTTTCACTCTGTTATATACAGGACACACACACATGCACAAACAGGACCTATAAATGCATTAATGAGAGAGATGTCAGTGCAAGGGGGCTGCCCCTGACAGGGGGTTTGGTGCCTTGCTCAAGGGCACCTCGGCAGTGCCCAAGAGGCAAACTGGCATCTCTCCAGCGACCAGTTCACACTCAGTACTTGGTACATGCAGGGACTTGAACTGGCGACCCTCCAGTTCACAAGCCAAGTCCCTATGGACTGAGCTACTGCCGCCCCCAATTTCAGTGTGACAGCCCCCCCACCCTCTGGAACTCTCTCGCCATAGAGCTCTGCAACGCCCCATCTCTGGACAGCTTCAAAAAACTCCTTAAAACCCACCTCTTCAACAAGGCCTATGGCCTCTAGTTACTGTTATGTCCCGTTTGTTGTGTCTATTATGTCTATGTTAAGCGTCCCTGAGTTTCTTGAAAGGTGCTATATAAATCCAAGTTATTATTCTTATTATTAATATTATTATTATTATTATTATGTTTTTTCACATTTATCTTAAAACAATACTAACACGCCACTATGCATATTTAAAGAGTTATTGGTCCCGCTAATCATTCCTCCAGTCTTTACTGCTCATGAAGTTCCCTCCTAAGGTTCTAATGTAAGAGATGGGGGCTAAACTCTGTGTAAAAACACTTTCCAAAGTTCAGCTGAAGCTACTACAGAGAGTTAGTCAAAGGAAGTGGGGATCTTCCAAAGTCACTTTAGTCATTTTAGTATGATATTCCCTCTTTGCTTCCATAGACAGCGTCTCCCTGCCGAGGGATGGTAACTCAAATCAGGAAGTTGGTACTAGTTGGCTGTAACTTGTTTATAAAGGCCGACTGGTCTGGTGTTACATGTGCAATCATCTGAGACATGTTGTGTTTGGATACATAAAATAGCTATGTTTTTATATACATATAAAGATGATTCATATATTTTGATGTTAAAATGTACTGTATGACATGATGGAAATAATTCTACATGTCATCTGGGTTTATACTACTACTACTACTACTACTACTACTACTACTACCACTACCACTACCTACTACTACTACTACTACTACTACCTACTACTACTACTACTACTACTACTACTACCTACTACTACTACTACTACTACTACTACTACTACTACCTACTACTACTACTACTACCTACTACTACTACTACTACTACTACTACTACTACCA
>CAKAOH010013798.1:0-12111 GCA_916701665.1 Sebastiscus tertius | reverse complement strand
TTCCACAGCTTCAGGCCATCATCTCTGTAGTAGAAGTTGGGGATAGACTCCAGTCCTCGTGCAGTGATGTTCTCTGGCAGACAGAGGGAGCTGTAGGTTGTTTCAGGGTGAGCCCTTCTCATGAGCTCTGTCATCCCTTTGAGTCCAAGTGAACTCTAATTATCAATAGTACACAAGCAATAAGGATCAGACTAGTTTATGGATCTCAAAAAATAAATGAATAAATAAATAAATATTGAAGGCAGATCTGGTATCAATAGTATCGACATCTGACTATTCAGTAATATATATGTTAAAGATCCATACTTTACTCAACATCCCGTCAGGTCCAGAAACAGATGTACGGGACATAGTATTTATTTGGAGAGTGTAACGGAAATGAGGGATCAGCAGCTGTATAGAAAGAAAGAGTGGAATATTAAATTCATAGAACAATCTATAAAAAAAAGTGTCAGCACCAAAATCAAAGAACATAAACATTTCTAAAAGACAATCAGCAAATAACAGGAAGAACACCCCGAGTGTGTTTCAATCGTCAAAGTTGGCTGGAACCAAACGAACCCTCATCAAATTAAACATAAACACAAAAAAACTTATAAATAATAATCACAACTGATGGTTACAAAGCCAAACATATGTGTTTTGGCTTCTTATTTCTCATTCCAGACAACATAATATAAAGTTATACTGAAAAAGTGTGCAAAAAGTCAGGTTCAGATCATTAACGCGGGAACGCAGCTGAAAGAAGGCTGAAATAGTCACACACGCCACTACTATGTTAAATGCCATAATGTGATAAATGTAATCTATGTGATAAATGTAATCTTGCCTCATGTAGACGACTATATCTGACTTTTGAGTATTCTGTTAAATTGATAAATCTGTTAATTTGCACATTCACACAATGTAATTTTTTTCTTTTGCCAGCATTTGGCAGCTTCAACTGTTTTTTGTTTTAGCCTGGATTATGTGTTTAACTTCGTATTTGTCTAATATTAAAGTTTGCTCTTCCTTTGCTGCTCTGCTGACAGTGGACTTGTCCATGTTTGTGATTGGTCATATGCTGCAAACACTGCCCCTTTTATGTGAACGCGCTCATAGTCAGATAGAGAAACCCTGGGTTGACTTAGTGAGTTGATGACCACCGCTGTAGGACTGTTTAACGGGATCTCGTTTGTTAGGGTTAGTTAAGCCAGATAATAAGAAGATACCCTGGGTATGTTGAACTCGCTTCGTAGTACAGGCCTCTGCTCTTTGATTGTAACTGTGTAACTATACCTTGTAGAGGGGATGAATGACAGGGAAGCTGCGAAGAGTGGCGACAGTAAAGACTTCTGCCAAACAGTGAGTGTTCATGAAGTGAGCGACTGACTGATGATACATGAAATCTGCATTTTTGATAAACATCTTGGCTAGCAGCCAGTCCGTCTCCAAGTCACTGGGCAGATAGATGGGGTTCTGCTCAGAAGGTTGCTGGTTCAACTGGAATGTGAGAAAAAAAACAAATTTTATGTTTTCTATTTTACAACACAATGATTCACTTTAAATGCAATTGAAAACTGATGATTAGTTCACACCATAAACCTTTTTGGGAGAAGCACCTTTCTCGCTCTGTTCTGTCCTCATGCAGTATGTGATGCAAAAGCATGTAAAAATGCTAAACCATGGTCACAGGGTAGCTTCTGTGCTTCACAGTATTTTACTTAACATGTACTTGATGGTGCTTATGCACAAGTGGGAAGTTTTGTCTGTGACATAAATCAGGCTGGATTTTAAGATGCTGGACTGTGAATTCAATAAAAACAGTCTTTTGCTGGATATACAACAGACATTACAATAAACACGGCTGCTGTAAAGCAGCATATTGTGGAATACAAACAATTCGTTTTTCATGTTACGTTATTTTATGGTCATTCACTGTTACTTTTTCAGACATAAATGTGGAGTGAAGTGTGCTTTAAAGCTGCAGTCGGAAACTTTGACCAAATATGATGGTGCTAATGGTCACTATATCCTGACGGTAGTACATGAGACAGCTAATATGTGAAAAAATTCATGTTCCTTCGCCTCCTCCTAGCGCTCCTAATGACGTTTGCAAGTTTTCACCGCGATCACTATAATGCCTATTTCTTGCCTCAGATGTTTTCAGAAACATCTTGTAGTGTACTGTTTAGCTGTAAAATGAGACATTTGTGACCCAGCCGCTATGTTGAAAACAGTCAAACCAAAACCAAGCACTGCCCACCAGACAGAGCAAGCTTTCTGAATGTGTTTCTGAAAAACATTTGAGATAACAATGATTCTACAACTTTCCATATGCAATGTGAATACTGTCACTGATTTGCTCTGTCTGTGATATACCTGTATTGCAATTGGCATCAGTTTTTTCTCTGGGTTCACGTAGAACAAACAGAGACCAGCAGACACATACAGAGATTGACCATCATGCACATTAGTGGGCAATCCATCCATCCTCTTCTGGTCATAGAGGAATATATTGCCTTTCTATATGGGAAGGAAAGGTAGAGAAAAGGTGTGTGGCAGACATCAAGAGGTAGCACAGATTTGTACAATAAATGACGGCAAAACCTTTGTATATAGAAATAAATCAAGACAATATGAAGTGTTCATATGGTTGTCCAATGTTATAGATCTGGAAATATTCAAGGGTTTTCACTCCTGCACAAGTAAACTCTAAATTCAAATCTACAAATTGTCCCCCAAAGCAAAGATTATCACCCATTTAAAGCCACTCTTCTTTCATACCTCCATTTCCTTCCTCAGAGAGCTTCCCTCTTCCAGGAACGGCTTCACCATCTCCTCTGTGACTGGAAAGTTTGGTGGAATCTCTGAGCAGCGCTTGATCACATTAGGGTTGACTCCATTCAAAAACTGGTATCCATAAAAATCATCTTCCTTCCAGTGCTGTGAAACATACTCTGGAAGAATAGCAATTGGCAAATATAGCATGTAATATCTAAAATTTCTATTTCTTCTGGTTTCAAGTACAACATAATGATCTTGGTCATTCAACTAAAAAGAAGATTGTTGGTTTTTCATCAAAGGTTTTAAACATTGTTTTACAGGAACAGCATCTAATCTAATGTTAAGTTATTTCTACATATTTAATAGAGCCCTATTTTACCCATGTTGTTGTAACAACATGTGCTCTGACACAGTACACATAGTCATTTAATTTGTTAATACAAAAATATTGATCTATGCAGCTTTAAGGCCAGCAGTAAGCCATGTTCCCTGCAGTAGATACAGTTTCTGCACAGTGCTTAGTTCAGCGATTTCTGTTAGTGAGCACTAAGTATTGAACCCATTACATTACCCATTATTGATGTATTGAACCCATAACAAATTTCAGCATCTAATATTTATTTCAATGATTTTTTCTTAATTCTACCGAGGGCCTTGGCCGCTTTGTTTAGTTTATGTATTCATATCGGCACTTTTACATGTCTTCTTGTATGCATAGTCACCTGTTATTATGAAACAATTTGTCTTGTATAGCCATACCTATCTCCACAGCGCTGTGTCAGTGCTAAAGAAATGTCTGGCTCTACACATTATCATTTTGGTATAGGGGGAAAAATGCTCTGGCTTGTTCCTGATTTCTTTAAACCAATCATAATAATCTTGGGCGGCACTAAGCCCAGGATTTGCAAAATAGGTAATGGAGAAAGCGGAATGGGAGGAGAATTCCACGTGAAAAGCACGGCCAATGGCAGGCTTATACCCACAGCTTAGTCAGACTTTGAAACAATAAGAATGACAGTGTTGAGGTGAGTTAAATAGCAAAACTGACCGGACATTGTGGTCTTTTTGAACCAGAAGATGTTTTTGATGTCCTCAATGCTTTCCCATTCTTCGGTAGATCCAACCAGCCCCTTAAACATGAGTTCAGCTGAACTAAAATAAGAAAGGGGGGAAACAAATTGCAGACAATTAAACAATATTGTGACATTAATGCTTCAAAACAGAAAAAGAAATAGCCTTTTGCCTTACAAATACATGTAAGGCATAGATTATATTGGAATCACTGGCTCACCTAAGTTTTCTATTATAAATCAGTTCCATAATTTTGGACATCGAGAAGCAGACTTCAGCTGGGAGCTCAGTTATATGTTTGAAATGACTGCAGTGTGGTAGCTTTTGATCAGTAATCTCCCATCTAAAAAAGGAAGAAGAAAAAGAAAATCACATTAAGGTCTGTTGTGATAAGATTCTCAGACAAACTTTTCACATACTGCACACGTGAAAACTTACTGGTACAAGTTATTTTTAAGTATCAGCTCTTTTTTCCGGTTGTCAATCAACAGGGGATGGTCGTCCTCAAAACCCTTCACGGCTGACACATAAAAAGTAAATACAATTTTAAGTGACAAATCTCTGAGAAGTGGCATCCTATAATTTTGTAATTATTTTGTGAATTTGAAGCGGACCTCTCCCTCCTCTCAGCTCCACCCGTTCTCCCCTGGAGATCCATCTGTGACAGGGGAAAAGAATGACATCTCCTTCTGGAGTCGTCACCACTATTTTGGAGCAGAACCACTCATCTTCTGAGAAATAAAAAAAAGGATCTTTCTCCACCTTGACCAGTAGAAGTTTCCCCAGAGACATACTGCTTTTCATGGTGTAGGTCCCCGTCTGGAATAAAAGGGTTAAGATACATTATACCTTATACCTGTGACAAAGTATGAATTACATACATACAGTATATACACAGTATATATATATATGTGTGTGTGTGGGTGGGGTTATTTGTGGGTTTGCTCAGATGTGCATCTCTCGTCTTAATTTGTTTAAAATTGCAGTGGAAACAGATCTTATTGACTTGGGTCCTTTACATATAGAACATTTAGTCATAATTGCAGTAGAGTAAAATAAGTGCAGTAGAATAATATCTTGACTTAAAAAATGTATGCATGCACAAAAAAACCTCTAAGTATATTGTTGTAGACTTAATCCGAGACTTGTATATTGAAAAATGATCAACAATTGGATTCAACTTACCATCCCAGCTTTAAAATCTACACCGCAGTTGTCCAACTCAGTTCGCTCACTCTTCCCTCCAGTTCCAATTAACGTTGCATACACATGGTCAAATGTTCCTGCATTTGTCATGTTACCTGTCGTCACTTCCAGCTTGTACTCAGCCATGGTCACTCCGTAGCAATTCTGTGTGAATTAGAATAAAAAGGTTAAATAACTAAACTCTGTGACAAATGTTCAGTTCTGCTCCTCTTTTATGTCTCTTCATCTCATGCTCCTCCCACTTTTTTGATAATAGCAGATCATTTAGGTATGATTTGAAAAAAATTGACCTATTATAGGTATAGAGGAGTTCATTGGAAATAACACGATAGCACATTTGCAAATCCACATGCAAATCATACCTTCCAGTCTATCAAGATAGCACAGTCAAATGGTTACCAGACATTCAGTATTGTGCACACACAGACACTAACACACACACACTCACTGTAGCTGCCAGCTACAGTATATTAGCATGTCTACGGACTGGATGGTATGATCTGCATGTGCAAATGTATCATGATTTGCAAATGTTTTATTGCGTTGTTTTCAGTGCAGAGGAAGGACTTAGATGAACTTTGGGTTACCTACAGTTTTTCTCAATCGCTTTGGCTCATTTTTTTAAAATGATTTTAACATTCTCTAAACTGTGGCCAATGTCACCAAAATGAAAAGTTGTTTTGTCCTCATGTGAGCCGTACTGGTCAAAATGTTTAGGTGTTTTTTCACCAGTCAACCCTGGATATGTTTCTTTTGTGCAAAAAAAAAAAAAAATTCTCATTTGAGAATTGATACAAAACGAATGAGAAAAACTGTAATGTAAACCCCGGTTCTTTAATAACAGTGTAAGGTGTTTCACTATGGGAATCGCTTCTGCACGACCAAATACGCTCCAATGACACCACATCTGTCTGTGACAGACCAGTCAGACTGTGCTCAGGTTCCCCATTCTAGATCGGTTAATTTCTGTCTATCCAAAGATGGAAGTGGTGGTGAAAATGTCAATATCAGCTATTAAGGATCAGTGATGAGGTCCTATACATTTTTTGTAGTTGTGTTTGTATTTGAATCGGATATATATTTAATAATTACACCTTTTCCAAAACAGGCTCCTACGGATAATACCATAGCCATCAACATAGAGATCCTTCTACACTCTCTGGACTCCTCTATACAGAAGAGCAGCGCTGCTGTGATCAGATCAGTTTCTCCCAGACCCATGGGGTCGTCATCCTGTCCTCCATCTACTGCCTTGTCCTCCATTTGGGTCACAATTTATACAGCTTTAAAGACAAGCACATAAATAAAAACCAAACACATAAATAAAAGGCTGTAAAGACTTTATTAAATGGGAGCAAATCACATGCATTATTGGGCTATCCTCATATTAATATCCATCTGTTTGGACTCAAATCCTGACATCCTATTAACCCAGACAACAGACTTGCATTGGGTTGACACCCGCTATTAGGGATCAGAAAGACAAGATCATTTAGGGTCACATATTAACATAGGAAGGATTAGCAAACCTTATGTAAAGTGCTGGCATAACTTCTGTCACACAGAATAATGCAATATAACCATCAATCTTCTTTTTCCCCATGGCTACTACTGAAAGGCAAGATAGTGAAAGCATTTATACAGTATATCATATAGAATAATATAAATCTATTATGCATATTTATCTTCAAGAAAATATATTTTATTCTACCAGAATAAGGACACATTTTCAGCACAAATCCATGCTAAAGGTCCTACATAGGGACACCCACAACAACAGACCTACATTGTGGCAAGTAGGGTGTTATTTCATTAAGGCTTCTTCATAATGTAGTGTAACACAGGAAGAGTTATTTGTTTTCAAGACATAAAAACTTTAATTGCAACATCCACATAATACCACAGTGACTCTCGTGCAGCTACGAGAGGTCAGCCTTGTTTGGTCAGGTGTTAACGTGACGCAGGACGCGACGCAGCGATTGTCCGTCTCGTGCAGTACACATGGCAGGGAGGGGTACGGGTTCGGTCTTGTGCTCCACTATATTGAAGTGGCACTTCTTAAGATGGTCCGACATGCTGGGGAGATCGGTGAAACCCCACGACAACACTGGGCTGAAGGCGGTGCTGAATCTCCACACCTGCATCAGTAAAAAAAAAAAAAAAAAAAAAGATCATGGAATGAAGAGAGCATTGCATGTCAAAACCTTTAGAAGGGCTCCTGTTCATTTGTTACAGTTTTTCTCAATTGCTTTGGCTAATTTTTTTGAAACGGTCTTAACTTTCTCTAAACTGTAAGTGCAAATGTCACAACTGTTTATCACAACTCTATTGCATGCCTGGAAAAAAGTAGTAACTCACCCAAAACATTTCATTCATGCTTCAAAACCTAGTTAATATGTCAGTAAGTTGGCCAAAGCCACCAAAATGAAAAGTTGTTTTGACATCGTGTGAGCCGTACTGGTCTGGAAATATTTCTTATATGCAAATCTCAGTTTTGTTTGACACTGACTGCTTACTGTACGATACAAGAATGTCAGTTATGTCTAGCTGAATGCTGTTGTGTATCCCACTGAGCTGTTTAAATTCCGGTAAAAGTTTACTGGGAAAAGACAATACTGTAGGCTACAATACTGTATATGCACATTTGTGTTAACAGTAAATGTACTTGTGTATATGTGTTATATGTACTTGTAAACAGAAAATTCACCTTTGAGCTTTCATGTAAAGTCATATACAGTGAAAAGAACATTTGCTACAAAATGGCATCCATGCCAATAAAAAAAATTCAAAAACCCAGTAACAATGAAAAAAGCTGTAGTAGTTCAGTAAAAAACAAATAACTGTACCTCCCCACAGTACGTAACACCATGTCATAGATATTTATGGAATATACATGTATATCTGATCAATTTTGACAATTGAATGGATTATTTTGCATTTGATGGCTCAATTGATGAAAGAGGGTTTAGAAGTTGTGAAGAGTACGACCGTTTCACTGGGAATCAGCTCATAGTTTTGATCAGCAAGACGTGCAAGTGGTTACTGTGCAAATTGTACTGACTCTTTGCACACACATGCTAAAACACATGCCATTTGAGAACAACAAACTAATTGTTCAGAGATTTGAGCTCATTCTTTTGAAAAAAAAGAATTCTCATTCGAGACAGTAAATGCATTTTACATACAATCCTTGTGTGAACATTCACTCCCTACTTTAATTTCCTTCTGGCTCACTGCTTATACAAATTTACAAAAATGTAAATTTTAATTCAAAACACATTTTAAGCTTTGGGGGCACTTTACTCATCAGTCAATCTCTTTAATACAGCTTTGTAATAATTATTCTTTATTCTATGTTGTTAAAAATGTGGTCAAAGTTATTTTTTTGTGTATATAATATTGTAGCATTTAGTGTAGAGCTACAGTGGCACATCAGCTATTTGAAATGTTGCCTCTTGCCAAAAGCATATGAACCTTTGTAATCGTTAAGAGATAAAAAAAAAAAAAAAAAATCCATCAAACAATCTGACATACAGTAGGTTTATCATACAGGTTTTCTACTCACTCTATTTTTGATCTGCCACGAGACAGTGCCAGGGGCACCAGGATATCGTCTTCGCTCCCACTGCAGTTCCACTATGCCCCTGGTCTGGAGGAGACTGGCACACACCTCCCTCATAGTCCGTGACACCAGAGACAGCTGGCACAGGCTGAAACTGTCCAGGAACCCAGCTATGTGCCACAGTATCTCAATGGGAAGCCCACTAATTTGGTCAGACTGGAGGTCACTTGGAAGTTTTGCATTTGGACAAGGCTGAACCCCGAAGGACCTGAGGTGCCTGTCATGAACCACTTTGGCCCCCTGGGTGGATGGGTAAAACCTCCGCTGAGAAAATGTGCAGCCATAATATGCCAGGGGGCAGCGGTGCTCCATCCAACCATTGAGACCAGCATGAATGTCACCGTGGACGTTTATGAAATGGGAAGAAAACTGGTCCCGGCGTAAAGCCTGACCACAGACGAAAGGGAACATGTGCTGGTAGCGGGGGTTAGGAGGGAGGTAGCGGTTATGCGGGACTGCCTCCACCTCCAGAGCTTCAAGGACAAGGCCGAGGCGGAGAGTGCGGAAAGGGCTGGGATAGGAGAGCTGGGGGGCAGCATGGTCACAGGCAGAAGCAGAGGCAATGTCACCCACTCTAGTGTTGGTTACCAAGATTGCTGCAGGGAAAGTGAAAGTCTGTGTGCCAAAGTCAACACGGTAGCCATCAACATAGACTGTGTCAGAGATCCTTCTACACTCTCTGGACTCCTCTAAACAGAAGAGCAGCGCTGCTGTGATCAGATCAATTTCTCCCAGACCCATGGGGTCGTCATCCTGTTCCAGATCTGAAGTATCTACTGCCTTGTCCTCCATTTTGGGTCGCAATTTAAACAGTGACCTGTTAGGGATGAAACCTATCCGTCCATTAGGTAATGACCATTGGCCCTGGCCCCTAAAAAACGGGTAGTTGTGGAACTTACGCTCAGGCCCATGGTTTTCTAAAAGAACTAGCCCCCTATCCTCCAGGACCACATGACCAGCCCTCTGTGCCACACCCTGGCTGACTTGCACTGGAGATGCCATTGGAGGGGTGACTGGCTCCTGAGAAACCCCAGCATTCATGTCATCTTGCACCTCAACAGGACAGGCTGTCTCAAGACAGGCCTCCGTTGCTCCTGACAGTGGTCCATTTGTTGTCTTTAAAATATTTACATCTGTTCCTTTCAGAGCCCCGTTTCCTCTCAAACAGCTAGAACAAACACTTTGCTCCTCCATCTCTCTTTTATTCAAACCACCAGTGTCTACTGGTGTTTTGTCTTCCAGTCCATTCTCAAGGTCTCCGCTGGTGTTCGATCTACTCTTCTGCATAGCAGCTCCTCTGTTCACACACTCTGTGCTGCTGTCGACAGAGTTGGCACTACTAACAAAATCCAAAGCAGCAACTAAGCTTCTTGCAGTCTCCACTGTGGCCTCGTAGAGTTTACTGAAGTGCTCCTCGTTCAAGCCATTAATTCCACTGGCAATTCTCTCCTTTGCCGAGCCTGGTGGGGGAGGTTGTGGCTGACGTGAGGATGATGACTGTGAAGGTGACTCAATAATGGTGGAGGCCTCAGGGGCAGATGTAAGCAAAGCTGAGTCTGTTGCCCTGTTCTCCTCACTAACAGGGACAAGTGGCTCTCCTTCAGCAGTAGGTGCCATGGCAATCACCTTGAGGGACTCCAGTAGCGTACGCTGGTCCTGAAGAGCAAGCGCCATGTCTAGCTGCTCCACCTCCTCCACCCCACGGCTTAGGCTCTCATAGGAAGTATAGTCCAGGCAGCTAACAGGCCATCTGTTCCACTCCATAGTGCAGCACACCACTCCAGCTGGACACACTTCAAGGTGGGCATACATTTGGTTGCGCACCAGGGTGGCGGGGCAGCCATAGCCACTGTTTAGGCACGGAACCCTCATCAGTGGGCACATAAGGTGGTGCTCATCAACTTTGCAGGAGTGAAATACAGCCCCACACACCAGAGGACAGGTGATGAGATCACAAGAAATGCCTGGTTGAGGTCTGACCATGCATCTCTGATTAACACAGGACATACAGTGAACATGGTCCTCCTCCATCTTTAGACCTCAAGGTGTGGAAAGCTTCTGAGGGTGACTATGAGAAAATCCACTTTCCTGCCAAAAAAGCAGAAAGAGCACATAAATGAAATTTCTAGGTAGCAGATCATCCAATGCATTTATAAAAAAAAAAGAGCACAGATCTCAGATACCAAGAGAAAAAAACTAAATGACATTACAGTTATTACACATTATTCAGTGAATATTTAACAGTTAAATGTTAATCCTTGTGGTAAAAGTGATTCACAACACTGACGTAGTAACATTACAGCTTCCTCATATGAATACATTAACAAGGTCAATGACACAGAACTACCAAACAAACTGAATGACTAAGCAAACCTAAATTGTCTGAGGCGCTGGTGTTGGTGCCTTGCCATGTCTAGAGCCTGCACAATGACTGGGAAACAGCGCCCCTACTCGTTTGTGGAAGTCAACTGCAGTCAAGTAAAGGCTGTCTCATACAAATACCTTATTAGGAAGCTTCCCAGAGCGATACCAAGGAGGTCAAAGCCTTTCCTTTCTCACATTAGGAAGTCGTGAGACAGCTCCTGAAAGACCTTAGCTAACAAAACAATTCGGTATTAAATCTTTGAAAAAGACATCAGTTAAATTGGCAGTGTGTGATGATGCCAAAGTTGCACTTTGATTGGCATCTGATTGTGTATACATAGTATAATTTTCTATAGTTAGTATAAAAGGGCAAAGTATGATGACTTCTTACATACTAACTGTCAAAACAATGTACTATAAAGATTAGTATATATTTTATATCCTTTGTTCCCCGAGCCATCAAACTGTACAACACCTCTCTAGGGAGGGGAGAACAAAGGAGGACGGTCTGCAGGACAGATAATAATGCACTATATTCACTTTTTTTAATAGTCCTGTATGACAGCTGTTACCCTGCACTATATTCAGTTTTAACAGTCTCCTCTGTACTATATTCACTTTTTTTAATAGTCGTGTATCACAGCATTTTCCCTGCACTAGATTCAGTTTTAACAGTTTTCTTTATCTCCTTGTATTTTTATATCTGGTATATTTTTTTGTACTTTGTACTTTGCACTACTAACTTTTTTACTGCCTTTTTACTAACATGTTTTGCACTATGGAACTGTGATGCTGGAAACTTGAATTTCCCTCGGGATCAATAAAGTTACTATCTATCTATCTATCTATCTATATATAAAGATTAGTATATATTGCATAGTATATGCAATCAATATAGGTACTTGTAACTGAAGAACTTGAGCAGACAGAAAGGACACTTTCTTTCAGAACATGGTTGCCATTGTATTTCCATAATTTCATGTGTAGGCAGAGTACTGAGAAAGTTAATGTTCTGCAAATGAGATGCTCATCTATGATGCCACTGCTCCCTCAAAAAGCATGAACTTGTTTCTTCACTGCTA